>JAQZBX010057916.1:0-17853 GCA_029593785.1 Cabassous unicinctus
AAAAAAAAAAAAAAAGCAGAAATTACATCAGTTTAAAAACAAAAAGAAAAAGAACATTTCCACAAGTTACTGCAATAAGGAAACTGATTTATTAAACAAATGGATGCACTTATTTTGTACAAAACAGTTACATTTTTTCCTCTCCTCTGCCCTGCTCCAAAGGCCACTACTCCAGAACCTCACATTTCACATAAACACACTCTTCGGCTGAAGTCATGACAAGAGGCCGAAGGAAAGTACACTTCTGAAAGCAACTCCACAAAACCAAAGTGGGAAACAAAAACAGGCAGTGGTTAGCCAGTCTCTTGGTTAGCTCTCTGATAGGCCCTAGTCCTGCTCATCTTATGCTAACAGAAACACTTTAGGAACAGAAGCTACTGAGCATTTATTTATGTAATATTGCCCAACTCTCTTGATAGCGTCTCTTCCAATTCCATCTATCTTGATTTTGTAACTTGCTTATTCATAACTTCTTTAAGAAATTCAGCCCTGGTTTACATCCCCATTAACTGTCCATCTCTCTCTGAGCAAAAAAAAGAAAAAAGCAGCGAAGTAAGTTTTAAAAGGATGTCAGTTGAGACCTTTTATAGATAAACCCTACTTCCTAGAAGTCAACTGGCCAAACACATGCACAGCTGGAGACAGGCTGAAAATAGATGGAGTTGGAAAATATCTCAGGTACCCAATTAGATTCAGTTATTCTGCGTCTGTGGATTTAAAATGATCATCATCCACAGTAGAATAGATGTGTCCCTCGTTGCTAAGAAAATCCACAGCTTGCCTAGAAAGAAAGAAAAAGTATCATTTTCAAACCAATGGGAAAGAATGGAAACTGCCTTTTGGATATGGTCAAATACATAACTTCTCTCACCTCCCCACTTTCTATCTCAGCTAAGAATTCACAGCCATTTTGCTCATAAAAGGCTCTAACAGGGAGAAATACTAGTAAAACTGCAAAACTAAACTTACCCAGAGACAAGGTCTTATTGTGCTGCTTTGGAACCCTCTCCCTAAATTGTATAAAGGCAAGAATATAGTTGCACTTAAATGAAGTTAAACAGGGATCTAAAGCTATGGTCCAACTTGCATGTAAAAACTCCTCTGATGAACAGCTATGCTTAAGCACTCCCCAACCCCACCCTCACCTTTTAGCTCTCCAGAGACGTTGCAAAAAGGAAAGGTCTTTCCAAAAATGGTATGACAACTTCAAACCCTTCAAGGCCTTCAGTGTCAGTAACTAAATAACAACAGCTGAGAATTTATAAAGTGCTTACTATGTGCCAGTGATTCTACATCTCACCATCACAGCAATTCTGAGTTAGGAATTACCCTTATTTTACAGGACAGGAAATGGAACTAAATCTGAGCATTTATTTTCTATCTAGGTCTAGAATAACAATTGTTTTACAATAAAAACTATCATGAGGACCATAATAGTCTGCTTGATTAATTCTTTACATTGGAATCAGGCGGTTGCTTGTCTAACACAGAATAGGAACAAGAGTGTTGAAAAAACTGTCTAATGGTTTCAAGTCCAGGTAGCCTTCTGTGTCCATCTCCACGATAGGGGCAAGTACCGCCAAAGGAACTTTATCACCCGAAGTCCAGAAGCAAAAGACCTCACTCCTCCAGACTAAATCCCATGAGAGGTATCAGATCAGTTTTTGCTCAAAACTATATCCCCAGTACATAATGGGAAATCAAGTATTTATTAAATACAATAACCATCTTTGTGATTCCCCTTCCTACTTTTCCACGGCTGACCAACTTCTCTTCTGTCAATAAGGCTACAGTCAACAGATAGGTGTATTTTTTCAATTCACTTCTCATCACCAGGAAACCCTGGTGAGGTGAAGCAGGTACAATTCTGGAGCCCTAGCTCATGGAAACCATTTACTCACTTGATTGAGGCTACAGTCATGTGTTGTAGCTGGTTCTTGAGATCATGAAAGTTCAATCCTTCAGGTCTTGGGCAAGCTTTAATCAGATTCAGCACCTCAAGAATCAAATCAGAGAAAGATTTTTAGCAACTACCAAAGTAGCTCCCCTTTGCAAATCGGAGGAGTCCCTTTGTAGGAAGGAAACTGAGCTGGGTACTTAACATCCTTAGACTCATTAAAGAAGCAACAAAATTTAGGATCGTCTAGGTTTTGTATTTCTGGTGTCATTCAGGTGTAGTTTACCTGGTTTTGGGTCACAGTGAGACCATTTGCTGGCATGAAGCTATTCCCACCAAAGCTCCCTGCTTCACCCATTCCTGGATTGCTGAGAGGCACTCTCCCTGCTGAAGACTGAATTAAAAAAGAAATTGACAACATTAGAAAATTTACCAAGTTAAAGTATTTGCTATTTCAAATAGCTTGTTAATAAACAGTTTACAAAAACACAATTTAAGCAGAGTTCTTCCAATCATTTTTTTACATTTCAAGGGACATCTATTATCAATGAGTATTTCATGGGAAGATAAAATAATCGTCTGAAGTACATAATACCAAGAAGAAAGGTGACTCCTGGCTCCTTTTCTCTGTGATATGGGAGAGCAGCCAGAGGAAAATAGCACTGAAAAGCAAATTACCTAGAGATGTGCTAGAATGGTGTCCTTGGGGCTCAATCACTCAAGCATTTATTGAATGCCGACTAGGCATGAAGCATTACAGGAAAGAGAGAAAAGGAGACTTAGTTCCCCATCACCCTCTTTCCTTTGACCATCAAATTTCTTAAAATAAGTCTGTAATAAAAAAATAAAATAAAAAATAAATAAAAAACTGTAACCACTATTTTCTTTTCTTTTCTCTTTAATCATTCCTCAGTCACCCCTATTTGGATACTCCCCAAATACACCTCTGAAATGGTTCCCACCAAGTTCACCAATGGCTTTTCTAGCTGACAATCCCAATAATCCCCCTCAAACCTCATAATATCTGACCTCTTGGAAGTAGCCACTGCTGACCACTCTTTTGAAAATGTGCTCTTCCCTAGGCTTGACACCAGATTCTTCTAGTTCTCCACTTCCCTCCTAAACGATACCTTCTCAGTATCAGCCTTTTCTACGTGTACCACAAAAGTTCACCCAGGACTTCATCCCAGACCTCCTCCTAGGCCACAAATTCTTATTCCCAGCTACCTAATGGATACCCCCACCTAGATAACTAAAAAATACTTTGAAATAAAATAAAATTCATTATAATTTCTTCCCCAAACCTGCTTGCCCTGCTATATTTCATCTCAACTAGTAAACCCAAATCAAATTAGATCTGTCAGCTGTGAGTCTCCAGTCTCCCGCCTTCTACAATCTGTCACATAGCCTGTTAATACACTCTTCAGTGCAGCTCAAGCCACCCTCACCCCACCTCCTGGTCTCCTGACCAGTACCAGAGCCTTTAGTCTCCTGTACTCCAATCAACCTTCCATATGGCCCAGTAACAATCTCTTCTGTTTAAAAGCTTTCAGTGGCTCCCCCTGCCTGTAGAAAAAAATACAAAACTCCTAGTTACTTCAAGACCTACCACAACTAGACTTCAAAATCTGCGTTTTATTTTTGACCACTTATTCTCAACTCACTTTACTCCCCAGCTCCCTGGACTTCTTGCCATCCTCAAACATGCTTCTGACCTGAACATGCTGTTTCCTGTCTAGAATGTAACTCCCCGTCAGCCTGGTAAACACTCTACTTATCCTCTGAAGCCCAACTCAATTGCCAGGGCCTTTGTAAAGCCTTTCCTGACATTCCTCAAGTAAACTTAGTCATGTTTCTCCTTCTTGGCTCTCACAGCACTCGGCCCAGACTCTATCATAGCACCCACTGCATTGTTTGTATATCAAGTCCCTTCTCCTTTGCATAGCGCCTGGAAGACAGTACATGCTTTGCTTAACCCACTGAATAACAAAGGAACAAATATGTTAAGTACCCATAACAGACATAAAAGCACTGTGGAGGATATAGGAGAAATTCCAGTCAGGAAATTAATTCATTAAACAAATGTTAATTAAATGTTTTCTGCTTTGAGGGGGGTCAAAATAGAAAAACATGGGCTGTTGGTTTCAAGTTTTCAAAATTATGATGAAACATAATCTTAGATTTTATAATCCAGTAATACTGAACCGAATGCTGTTTTTTATCTATCTTTGCTGAAATGATTCATCCCTGCTTGAGGTAGTCCCAGCTCATTTATCTTTTAAGACCTGGTTTAGGCATCTAGGGGCCTTTCTGATGACCAGGCCAGGATAGGAAAACCTTCTTTGTGGTTCCATGGCACACTGTGCTTGCCACTTATCACTGTTTAAATTATATGAACTCAAATTATTTAATGCAAACTCTTTAGGGAAAGGATCACCTTATTTCTTTTTTTTTTTTTAATGAAATTTTATTTTATTATTGAGTGACTTTATTATTTTACATGCAATTCATATTTTTGTTTGTTTTGTTTTTAGGAGGTACTGGGATTGAACCTGGGACCTCATACATGGGAAGCAGGCACTCAACCACTTGAGCTACATCTGTTCCTCCCCTTATTTACTCTTCAATGTAATTTTTCTATTATTCACAGTCCTACTCTCAAACCTCCCATTTTTACTTTAAAACCATTTTTTCACATATTTGATACATGTAATAAAACAAACACTTTAATATTTCCACCCAATCCCGTTCTCTTTATCTACTTTTCTCTTGACTCTCTACTGAACCTTCTCCTTTGAAGTTGCATTTCCAAATCCAACAGACTTCTCCATCATCTTACTTGACTTCTAGGGCAGTGCTCTACAGTCAATCTCTACTCCCTCCTTCTTCAATTATTCTTTTCTTGATTTCCATAGAATCACATTTCCTTTTCTTTTTTTTTCCTGCCTAACTGGCAGCTTCTTAAGACTTTCACTAGCTCTTACTCTGCTTCCAGAGTTTGAAAGCTTAAGTGTGCCCCAGAGTTCAGTCCTCTGACCTAACTCCCTAGTTATCTCACCTCATCCAAGGCTATAAACATAACCTATACACTAATGACTCCCCAAGTTCTATCTTGGCCCAGACTTCTCCCCCGAAGGCCAGTCTGAAATATCCAACTGTCCACTAAGTTCTCCTAACTGCATCTCATACTTGGTAAGTCTAAAATAGAACCCTTGATTTTGCCCTACAAACCACTATTTCATTTAACTGCTAAAATCCCAAACCTATGAGTAATTATTTCTTTAAAAAGCAATTTAATTGAGATATATTCACATACCATACAATCTTTCCAAAGTGTACAATGAATGGATTTTAGTATAATCAGTCTTGTGCATTGACCACCACAAAAAATTTTAGAACAATTTCATTACTAAAAAACAAAACAAAATCCACTCCATACCCCATAATCCCTCTATCCTTCCTCAGCCTTACATAACCACTAACCTGATTACATCTTTATAAACTGACTTATTTACATTTTATATAAATGAAATAATATAATATGTAGTACTTTACATTCAGTTTCTTTCACTTAGTATAATGTGGGTGTGTTTTTTTTTCTTTTTGCCTGATATTAACATCTTATAACATTAACACACATTTGTTCAGTTTCAAAGAAAAAGTCTTATGCAATATTACCCATATTCATATTTCACATGAGGTTTCACTACGCTAGACAGTCCCATTTTATAGTTTTTGACCTCCCTTCTAGTAATTTACATGACCTTAGACATTCCCTTTAAACCACTGTCATACCCATATAATAGCACTACTAGTTACAAACACTATGTTATGCTTTCACCTTTTCTATTCATTTCCAAAGATAAACGCACAATCTTTTTTTTTAAAGATTTATTTATTTCTCCCCACCCACTCGTTGTTTTGCATTTGCTGTGTCTGTTCGTCCTCCTTGTTTCCCTAGGAGGAACTGGGAACCGAACCCAGGACCTCCCATGTGGGAGGGAGGCACACAATCGCTTGAACCACCTCCGCTCCTGGCTTTGCTGAGTCTCTCATTAAGTTTTCCTCCTGTCTCTTGTTGCATCAGCTCACTGCACCTGCCCATCGCACCAGCTTGTTGTCTTTAGGAGGCACTGGGAACTGAACTAGGAACCCCCGCCCCCATGTAGTAGGCGGGAGCCCAATCACTTAAGCCACATTCATTTCCCAACACACAAAATTTTTACCAATTCTGCACGATTTAACCCTCAGCTTTCTATTCTCTAACCTCATTCTATTTTCTGGGACCCATATTCTAGTTATTAACTTGATGAGTTTACACAATATATTTAGTTCATAATAGCACAATCATACAGTATTTGTCCTTTTGTGTCTGGCTTGCTTCACTCAACATAATGTCCTCCAGGTTCATCCATGTTGTCATATGCTTCAAGACTTCATTTCTTCTTATGGCTGCATAATATTCCATCATGTGAATACACCACAGTTTGTTTATCCATTCATCAGTTGATGGACACCTGGGTTGTTTCCATCTTTTGTCAATCGTGAATAACGCTGCTTGAACATCAGGGTGCAGATGTCTGTTCGTGTCCTTGCTCTCAGTTCTTCTGGGTATATATACCCAGTAGTGGTAATGCTGGATCACATGGCAAATCTATGTTAAAACATCCTTACGAACTGCCAAACAGTCCTCCACAGTGGCTGTACCATTCTACATTCCCACCAACAGTGAATAAGCTTTCCTATCTCTCCATATCCTCCCCAAACTTGTAGGTTACTGTCTTTTTATAGTGGTCATTCTAATAGGTGTGAAATGACATCTCATTGTAACTTTGATCTGCATTTCCCTAATCGCTACTGATGTTGAACATTTTTTCATGTGTTTTTTCGCCATTTGTATTTCTTCTTTGGACAAATGTCTATTCAAGTCTTTTGCCCATTTTATAATTGGGTCATTTGTCTTTTTATTTTTGAGTTGTAGCATCTTTTTATATACCATGGATATTAAACCCTTATCAGACATGTGATTTCCAAATACTTTCTCCCATTCAGTAGGCTGCCTTTTCACCCTCTTAATGAAGTCCTTTGAGGTGCAAAATTATTTAATTTCAATGAGGACCCACTGATCTATTTTTTCTTTTGTTGCTCTTGCTTTGGGTTAAGATCCAAGAAACCGCCACCTACCACAAAATCTTAAAGATGTTTCCCTACATCTTCTTCTAGTAGTTTTAAGTCCTGGCTTTTACATTTAGGTCTTTGATCCATTTTGAGTTGATTCTTGTATAGGGAGTAAGATATGGGTCCTCTTTCATTTTTTTGGTTTTGGTTATCCAGTTCTCCCAGCCCTATTTGTTGAAAAGACTGTTCTATCCCAGTAACATGGACTTGGTAGGTTTGTAAAACAAACAAACAAACACACAAACAAACATATTGGTAAGGGATTACTTCTGGACTCTCAATTCTATTCCACTGATCAATGTGTCTATCTTTAAGCCAATACCAGGCTGTTTTGACAACTGTAGATTTGTAGTATGTTTCAAGGTGAGGGAGTAAAAGACCTCCCACATCACTCTTCTTTAAAATGCTTTTGGCTATTCAGGTGCACTTTCCTTTCCAAATGAATTTGGTAGTTGCCTTTTCTATTTCTGTAAAGTAGGCTGTTGGAATTTTGATTGACACTGCATTGAATCTATAAATCAGCTTGGATAGGATTGGCATCTTCACAGTATTTAGTCTTCCAATCCATAAACATATTCTGGAATGTCTTTCCATTTGTTTAGGTCTTCTTTGATTTCTTTTAGCATTGTTTTGCAGTTTTCTGAATATAGGCCCTGTACTTCTTTGGTTAAATTGATTCCTCAGTATTTAAGTCTTTTTGTTGCTATTGTAAATAGAATTTTTTCCTGATTTTCTCTTCAGATTGTTCAATACTAGTGTACAGAAACAATACTGATTTTTTTGTGTTGATCTTGTATCCTCCCACTTTGCTGAACTCATTTATTGGCTCCAAATGTCAGTTTTGTCATAGACATTTGAGAATTTTCTAAATATAGGAGCATGTAATCCATGAATAGTGAGGTTTTACTTCTTCTTTTCCTATTTGGATGCCTTTTATTTTTTTCTTGTCTAATTGCTCTAGCTAGAACTTCTAGCACAATGTTGAGTAATAGTGGTGACAGGTGGCATTCTTGTCTTGTTCCCTACCTTAGAGGGAAAACTTTCAACCTTTCCCCACTGAGTACGATGTTGGCTGTGGGTTTTTCATATATACCCTTTTCACACTGAGGAATTTTCTTCTATTCCTGTCTAAGTGTTTTTATCAAGAAAGGATGCTGGATTTTGTCAAATACCTTTTCTGCATTGATCAAAAATGTTGTTTTTTTCCTTCAATTGTAAATGTGGTGTATTATGTTAATTGATTTCTTATACTGGACCATTCTTGCATACCAAGAATAAATCCCACTTGGTTGTGGTGCTTAAGTATTTTGATATGTTCTTGGATTATTTTTCAAGAATATTGTTGAGAATTTTTGCATCTAAGTACATTAAAGAGATTGGTCTGTAATTTTCTTTTCTTGTAGTATCTTTATCTGGTTTTGGTATTTAAGTGATGTTGGCTTCATAAAATGTGTTACATAATTTCCCCTCCTCTTCAATTTTTTGGGCGTTTAAACAGGATTGGTGTTAATTCTTCTCGAAATGCTTGGTAGAATTCACCTGTGAAGCCATCTGGTCCTGGACTTTTCTTTGTTGGGAGATTTTTGATGACTGATTGAATCTCTAGATGTGTTTGGTTTATTAAGTTCTTGTATTTTTTGTAGATTCAGTGTAGATTGTGCATTTCTAGGAATTTAACATTTCATCTAGGGTGTCTAGTTTGCTGGCAAACAGTTTCTCATAATATTCTCTTGTGATACTTTTTATTTCTGTGGGGGTCAGTTGTAACTTCCCCCCTTTCATTTCAGATTTTATTTGCATCTTTTCTCTTTTATTATTGTTAGTCTAGCCAAGAGTTTGTCAATTTTATTGATCTTCTCAAAGAACCAGCTTTTGGTTTTGTTGATTTTCTCTATTGTTTTTTTGGTTCTTAATTTCATTTATTTCTGCTCTAATCTTTATTATTTCTTTCCTTCTGCTTGTGTTGGGAATAGTTTGCTGTTCCTTTTCTATTTCTCCAGTTGTTCAGTTAGAGCTTTGATTTTAGCTCTTTATTCTTTTTTGATCTCTGACTTAAGGCTTTTTCTTCTTTTTTTTTCTGAGGTACCGAGGCCGGGGATTAAGCCCCGGAACCTCGCAAGTGGGAGCCAGCGATCAACCACTGAGCCACAATAGCTCCCAAGTTGTTTTTTGTTTGCTTGCTTGTTCTTATTGTTGTTAGGCGACACCGGGAACAGAATCTGGGACCTCCCACGTGGAAAGCAGGCACTCAACTCCTTGAGCCAAATTGGCTCCCCTTTTTTAATACATGTGTTTAGGGCTATAAATTTCCCTCTCAGCATTGTCTTCGCTGTATCCCATGTTTTGATAAGTTGTGTTCTCAATTTCATTTGTCTCAATATATTTACTAATTTCACTTCCAATTTCTTCTTTGACCCACTGATTGTTTAGAAGTGTGTTGTTTGGGCTCTACACATTTGCGATTTCCCCCCTTTCCTATTATTGATTTCCATCTTCATTCTATATGATCTTAGAAGGTGCTTTGTATAATTTCAGTCTTTTTATATTTATTGAGCTCTGCCTTGTGACCTAACAGGTTGTCTACCTTTTAAAAAGATCCATAAGGACTTGAGAAGACTGTATAACCCGCTGATTTGGGATGCAACCTTCTGTAGTATATGTCTGTTAGGTCTAGCTTGTTTATCATATTGTTCAATTTGTTTGTTTCCTTGTTGATCTTCTGTCTAGTTCTATCAAATGATGTGAGTGGTGTGTTGAAGTGTCCAACTATTATTGTAGAGATGTCTGTTTCTCCCTTCAGTTTTGCCAGAGTTTGCCTCATGTATTTTGGGGCACCATGGTTAGGTGCATAGATATTTATGACTGTTATTTCTTCCTGGTGGATTGTCCTTTTTATTAATATATAATGGCCTTCTGTATCATTAACTTTTTTGCATTTAAAGTCTGTTTTGTCTGATATTAGTATAGCTACCCCTGCTATTTTTTGGTTACTGCTTGCTTGGAGCATCTTTTTCCAACTTTTCACTTTGATCTGGTTTGTATCCCTGGATCTAGGTGATTCTCTTGGAGACAGCATATGGATGGTTCATGTTTTCTTTTCCTTTCTGTCAGTCTATATCTTTTGACTGGCATGATTAACCCATTCACATTCAATAATATTCCTGTAAATGCATTATTTACTTCTGCTATTTTATTCTTTGGTTTCATGTCATCTTACTTTAGTCTGTCATTTTACATTTTTGGTTACCCTTTCTGCTATTCTTGCCTTCTATGCTCTCCTCCAAGCATCTCTCTCCTGTCTTCTTTCGGGCTATATGACACCCTGTAATATTTCCTGCAAAGGCGGATTCTTTTTATGAACTCTCTTAATTTGTGAATATTTTAAACTCACCTTCATATTTGAAGGACAATTTTGCAGGATAAAGAATTCTCAGCTGGCAATTCTTCTCTTTCAGTATCCTAATTATATCATACCAATGTCTTCTTGCCTCCATGGTTTCTGTTGAGAAATTTGCACTAAGTCTTACTGGGTGTAACCTTGTATATGATGGTTTACTTTTCCCTTGCTGCTCTCAGAATTTTCTCTTTATCTTTGGCATTTGACATTCTGAGTATTATGATTCTTGGAGTAGGTATATTTGGATTTATTCTGATTGGGGTACACTGTGCTTCTTGGACATGTAAATTCATTTCTTTCATGAGAGTTGAGGAATTTTCAGCCATTATTTCCTCAAATATTTTCTGCCCCTTTTCCCTTTTCTCCTTCTGGAGCTCCCATGACACGTACATTGTTGTGTTTTGTGTTGTAATTAAATTCCCTGAGCCCCTGCTCAATTTTTTCCATTCTTTTCTGTTTCCCCTCTCTCTTTAATTTTAGCCTTTCTGTCTTCTCCATCACTTATTCTTTCCTCTCTCATTTTGAGTCTGCTCTTGGATGCTTCCGTTTTTTGTTTTTAAGAGGTACCGGGGATTGAACCCAGGACCTTGTACATGGGAAGCAGGTGCTCAATCACTGAGCTACATCTACTACCCAATGAGAGTTTTTTCTTTTGTTTTGTTTTTAGGAGGTACTGGGCATTGAAACTGGTACCTTGTATAAGGAAAGCAGGTGCTCAACCACTTGAGCTACATCCGCTCCCTCTAATGTGTGTTTCTTAAAAAGATTTATTTATTTATCCCCCCTGCCCCCGTTGTTTTGCGCTCACTGACTGCTCTGTGTTCTTCTGTGTCTGCTTGTCTTCTCTTTAGGCAGCACCGGGAACCGATCCTGGGACCTTCCAGAGTGGAGAGAGGCACTCAATTTCTTGTGCCACCTCAGCTCCCTTGTCTGCTGTGTCTCTTATTGTCTCTCTTCTGTGTCTTTTTGTTGCTTTATCTTGCTGCGCCAGCTCTTCACGCGGACCAGCACTCCTGCGCGGGCCAGCACTCCATGTGGGCCAGTTTGCTTTTTACAAGAAGGCCCCGGGAATCGAACCCTGGACCTCCTATATGGTAGACGGGAGCCCAATCTCTTGATCACATCAGCTTCCCTCTAATGTGTTTCTGATATCACCTATCATGTAGCGTTCCCATGAGCTCTGTTATTTTTCTATTCAGGTTTTCAAATTCTTGTGTTCACTCAGTGTCTCCTTGATATCCTTTATCTCTTTAGCCATATTGCCTTTCAACTCTTTGAGTTTTGAAATTTGTATGCATCTTATTGATTAGTTTTTTTCAAATCCTGTGTCTCATCAGGGGCTTTGATATATTACTTTTCGTGGGCCATTTCTTCCATTTTCTTTTTTTTAGTAGTTACCGGGGAAATTGAACCTAGGACCCTGTATATGCAAAGCAGCACTGAACCACCAAACTACACCTGCTCTGTTTTTTCCCCCACCATTTTCTTTGTATTCTAATTTTTCGCTGATGTTCAGGCATCTGATTATGGTGGTGAGTTTACTCTGATGTTCAATTTCTCTGTTTTGTAGGGATTTCATGGCAGGAGGCTGAGTGTTACTGCCGTTCTTTCATTCTTGGTTCATCCTGTTCTAGGTCTTTAGGATTGTCCCTGTTAGTTCCTCAAATCTGAGCCCTGGACCCAGTAATGGGTTGCAGACCTGCTTCCAAGGGCCTTGGGGAGGGAGGGTGTAAAGGTTGGAAAAAGCTTCTCTTACTTATTTACCTTTAATTTCACCATGTGCACTTCCTTGGTCGGCCAGCAGATGGTGCTCTTTGGCAGCCCTCACAGTTCAGAGCCTGGACAGATTATGTCCACTGCAACATGGACTGTATCAGTGTGATAGAGGCTCCTGCCTGGAGGCTAAGAGCCTTTTTGGCAGTTTGAGATTATTTATGAATCCCAAAAACAGAATGATTATGTTGTAAACTAATCTATTAGTCTGAGTATGATATACCCTTTGATTGTATTCGATTTAGCTGAGATGTCTTTGATTAAATTACCTGTTAAGATAAGGGCTTTGATTCAACCATGTCAATAAGGAGTGACTCAGGTTAGCTCCTGCCCCATTGGTGGGCTGATATAAACGGGCACATGAAAAAAGAAAAGAACTTTGTCATGTGAGAGAAAGGAGAAGGTTCAAATAGCTAAGGCCCCAGGGAGTGATGAGCCATTTGCCTGATAGTTTGCAGCTGAAGAGAACAGAGCAGCTGAGAAGGCCCAGAAAGAAATGAGCCCTATGCCAGAGATTGGCGACCATCTTGCTTCAACATGTGGCAACTGACTAGTGAGAAAGCAGCATTGAGTTGGACTCTTTAGGGTCTTATAACTGTAAAAGCTTTAACCAAAATAAATACACTTTATAAAAGCCAGCAGATTTCTGGTACATTGCATCAGCATCCCTTTGGCTGATTAATACAGCCTCCTAAATCAAACTTTCTCAGAGGTTGAGAAGGTGGTTGAAAGAGTTAGATCTCTTTAGTCCCATGCCAGCTCCCAGGGCAAACAATGGCATGACCCCTCCCAGCCTGGGAGGGCTCATGGGACACAGCAGACCAAATTTGTTGGCCAAAAGCTCAATCAGCCTTAGGCTACGTCCCTCTCTCTCCCTTTCATTGGGGATGTGGATCCCTGCGCCCCCCTGTGTGTAGCTGCCAGCCCGAGGCTGCAGAATTCAAAATTGTCTGCTCATTGGGTGGGGAGAAGGGTACCAGCAGCTGCAGCTGCAGCGTGTACTCACGGTCTTTCTATCCAGATTTTTTTCCTATGCCCCTCTCTCTTCTGGGTGGTGTTCAGCCTTCCCCTGGTGTCTTAAACTCTAGAACAATTTGTTCCCCAGGCCAATTCTGCCTGTCCTCTAGCTATTTTTCTGGGAGACAAGAGAGTACTGTGTTTTCTAATCCACATCTTCCCAGAAGTGTAAGGGTCATTTTTTGAAAACTCCTTTTTCTCTGTATTCTATATCTAATTCAGCAATAAGTCCTATCAACTCTACCTTCAAAATAATCATAATCTAATCACTTCTTATTCCAGCTGCTGCTACCATTTACCTGAGGAACTATGAGTGGTGACTCATATTATTCTCCATAAACTACAGAGTGAATTTTTGAAAGATCTTTTAAAAAGGTAAATTAGTTGATGTCATTCCCTGATTAAAACCACCCAAAGATTTAGCATCAATTAGAATAAAGTCCACCCTTACCATTGCCTACAAACAAAGCCCTACATGACTTAGGATTTGTTCCTTGCCTACCTCTTCTGTCGCTTTCCTTGTCACTCACTTCACTTGAGATATACTGGTCTTTTTGCAGGTCTCAGCTATGCCAAGCTTGCTGCAGCCTCATGGTTTTTGCACTTTCTATTCCCTCTGCTTGGAACACTCTTCCCTCAAGTATCTGCATTGCTTGTTTACCTCATTTCATCCATGTCATTGTTCAAATGTCACCTCCTGAGAGGCCTTTCCTGACACCCTATCTAAAATTTTACCATCTATTACTCTCTTCGCCCTACCTTACTTTATTTCAGAGCCCCTGAAACTACTTAAAATTATACATTTGCTTCCTTGTTTATTGTCTGTTGCTCTTCAAGAATATAAGTTTGAGGGCAGAAACTTTATGTATCTTGGTCATTGCTTATTCCAAGGTCCTAGAGTAATGATTGGCACATAGCAGGCTCAATACATATTTTTCAAATGAAGGAACCAATGAACAAACTTGTCTCTGTATCCCCAGTGCTTAACAAAGTGCTTGGCCCACAGCAGGAAGCAATAGCATTTTTAATGGCTCATCAGTCTCCAATATCTTCTACTGTAAGCAATTCTCCACCCTGCCACCAGAATCATCTGAAGACTTTCTAATACTAGAATTAACAAACCCTTTATGTGATCCTAGGTGGATCTGACAAATTGAATTCTTACAACAGAAAATTAAAACTTCTGTATGAACCAAAAAAACAATTTTAGAGACAAAATGGAGTGCATAATTTTTCCTATTTAGTTAACAGTTTGGGAAAAAAGCAGCAAAATTTTGTCCTAGCTGGGTTTTTTTCTCTGAATATAGACGGACAGTCCTAGAGATAAGAGTTCTTTTCTGTGTCAACATAATTTTGTGTCAACACCTGAAGGCTGTCTTAGGCCTTAGCCATCCAGGCCAATGGGGTCATTTAGAGGAATTGGTAATTCTTAGAGAAACATGAGTACTTCATCTGGAATAAAATAGAATAGCAAATCTCAGAGGAAATGTCTTGAGGACTGTCTGATGCTTTTTTTCTGCTTCAACCTTTAAAAATGTTAAGGAATTCAAAGCCAGAGCACAGAAGCAGTCTATGTTCTTCCAGGGAAGAGAGAAAAGTAGTAGAGTGAAGCTGCTCACCTGGTTATGGCATTTGCTCAGCGTCATGTGTGCATTGACTACTTCCAGAATGTGTGTGGTGAACTCATTCATATCCTCCAGAGGCATGATCTTAAAGGCTACCAGGCTTTTTTTGTTCTATTAAAATTAAGAGAAAAATGTGAATAAAAAAATAAGCACATTCAAGTCAATTTTTCAAGTCAAAACATATAGTTCTTTTCTTGGTAATAACATTTTGCCAATATGGAAAAAAATGGGTTATACACTTTATAATTTTAACTCAGGGTTAATCCAATATATAGTTACTAATGTGGGAACAAACAAAACCAGCTCAGAGATGTTCAATGACTTGCCCAAAGTTACACAACCAAGCAGAGTCTCCGAACTCCAAACCCAGTGTCCTCCCCTTCTACATCACAGCTGGGAAACAGGTGGAGATCCTGTTCTTTCTCTACCATTCTGTTAGTGTCATATTAACCTAAAAGCCAGTTATTTCCTTTGGAAGAAGAGAATAATAAAATAATGTTGATATCACTCCCACTAAATAGGAAGACTTAGTTAAATCTTAATTATCCTAAACCCAGAAATTGCTTGATGCAGATACGTTTTAACTGTCACTTTATTCAAACTGTACCTGAAAAGATCTCAGGTGGCCAGCCACTTTCACATATGTTTCCGGGGGAACCACAGTATTTTCACTACTTGCGTCCTAACAGAAAATATACAATCATGTCACTAAGTTTTTGGTGATATTGGTAAAAGTCAATTATGTACAGAAAAAGAAAGTTATAAAGTTGAAGAGCTAAATGATCCTAATATGGCACTAACTAGTTTGCTCTGCCTTTGGATATTACTTTTTTATAAAATCAGAAATTTGAATAAAAATATCTCTAAAGATAATTTCCAGTTTCAAACCTCTATTTTATGCACGTCATTAAAAAGCAAATAGTTATGGCACTTTCATTCAATACTCTTAAGTACACAATCTTTTTACCGGACATACTTATTGGCTAGCATTTCTTCTTTCAGGAATTTAAGGAAATACTTAAGAACATGCATTAAGATTCAGCTGTAAGAATATTCATTATAGCACAGTTTAGAATACTAGAAAATTTAAAACAAACGAAATACCCAACAATAAATGTGCCTTAATATAATGGGGTACTCCATAGCTGTTACAAATGATATTGTAAAAACAGTATTTGTCTGGAAAGACCAGTGTAACACATGGAAAACAGCTGATTGTAAAACTGTATATATGGGGCCCCGTCCCCGGGTGCACCGCCAGGCCCCACGAACCACGCAGCAAGATGATGATGTAACAGGAGAGACACACAAGGGAAAGCCAAGATGAGACGAACCGAAAAACCAGGAACTAAGGTGGCACAGGCTGTAGTACGCCTCTCCTCCACATCGGAGATTCCGAGGATCGAATCTCAGTGAAGACAGGTGGAGGATGAGAAGAGAGGGCAGGTAACGGACACAGAGTTGCCCAGCGAATGGACACAGAAACAGCAAAGATGGGGGAGGGGGGGTAAAAATGGATAAAAGTAAATAAATAAATCCTTAAAAAAAAAAAATGTAGAAGGGGGTGTCTGTCTGCCATATGGAGGGACCTGGGTTTGATCCCTGGGACCTCCCAGTAAAATAAAAAAAATATGCTCTGTGTGCCGGTGAGCTGCCAGGCCCTGGGAGCCATGCAGCGGGATGATGACGTAGCGAGAGAGAGACACAGGGGAGAGACAAGACGAGATGCTCTGAAAGCTCCGAAAACCAGGAGCCAAGGTGGCGCAGATGGCAGAGCGCCTCTCTCCTACATCGGAGGTCTCCAGGATCGAATCCTGGTGAAGATTGGAGGAGGAGGAGGAGGATAAGAGATGGCGGGAAACAGACACAGAGAGTTGCCCAGCGAATGGACACAAAAAACAGCAAATGGGGAAGGGGGGGTTTAAAATGGATAAAGTAAATAAACAAATCTTAAAAAAAAAAAAAAAATGTATAGGGGAGGAAGATGTGGACTATAGTTGGTGGTAATACTTTGACGATGCTCTTTCAAGATCTGTTGGCAAATGTTTCATAACATTGCAGGGTGTTTGTGGGGGGGTGATGTGTGGGAGGCCTGAGTGATGTTATACATGTTTGTTTTGTAAGTTCACGATGTTTACTGAACACTTATAGTTTATGTATGTTCATGTATGAATGATATATGTCAATAAATTGTTTAAAAAAACAACAAAAAACTGTATATATGGGATGATCCTATGTGGGTTAAAAAACACACCAAAATGTTAACAGTGGTTAATAGGAATAATAAATGATTTTAGTATTTCTCTAGACTATGCATATATTATTTACAAGGAAAAAATGCTTATTTTTTAGGTTCTTTTCTGAGTATAAAAACACAATTATAAAAGACTAGGAAATAAAATACATGTATTTAAAAATAAACACCACACATGGATGAAGATCCCATGATCTGGAGATCATCAACGTGTTTTAAATTTCACTCTACCTATCTATTATTTTACATAGCTGAATCTATACCACAGATGAATCTTTGTAGTCCTATGTGGGACATTTTAAAACCTCTTGGGAAAAGGTAAGTTAGATCTCCACTTCCCTCTTTTTACCAAAATAGTTTCCAAATGGATCAAAGATTTAATTATTTAAAAAAAACAAGTCATAAATAGAAAACATGGAAAATTTTAAAAATACTTTGGGGGAAGCGGGTGTGGCTCAGGGGATAGAGCCCCCGTTTACCAAATGGGAGGCCCGGGTTCGCGTCCCGAGGCCTCCTTGTGAGGGCACACCGGCCTGAGCGGTGCGGTGGGCTGATGCAGCAACCTCACGGCAGGAAGCGGGTATGGCGCAATGGATAGCGCACCCGTTTACCATATGAGGGGCCCCGGGTTCGCTTTCCGGCGCCTCCTTGTGAGGGCAGGCGGGCTCGCGCGGCGCCGTGGGCTGATGCGGCAAGACCTCACAGCAAGGGG
>JAQZBX010057917.1:0-17857 GCA_029593785.1 Cabassous unicinctus
TCTATATCTTATTGTTATTGCTTTCTAATTTACTGTTTTGAGAACATAATCTGTATGATCCAAATCCTTTTAAATGAATTGAGATGTGTTTCAATATCTTTACTGATTTTCTGTCTACTTGTTCTATCAGTTACTGAGATGCTAGTGTTGAACTCTGCAGCTACAATCATGGATTTGTCTATTTCTCCTTGCGCTGTATTTGCTTTCACTTCATATCTTTTGAAGTTGTGTTCCTAGGTACTTAATATATTTATTATTATTTGTTGTTGATGATGCATTGATCTTTTTATTAACACGGAATGTCCTTTTCTCTGGCAATATTCCTTCTCCTGAAGCCTGCTTTGTGTCATGATGACACACCACTCCAGCTTTCTAATGATGAGTGTTTGCACGGTATTACTATTTCCACTACCTCCATACTTCTACTTTAAACCTTTTTGTGTTTTTATATTTAAAACATGTTTTTATAAACAGCAATAGTTGGTCTTTATTTTACCCCATCTGACAATTGCTGGTTTTTAACTGGAATGTTTGACTGTTTGAATTTTGTGTAGTTATTGACGTGAATGTGTTTAAATTTACCATCATGCTATTTGTTTTCTATTTGTCCTATTTTCATCTTTTTCTTGCCTTTTATAGGGTTAACTGATTATTTTTTAGTATTCCATTTTTATCTCCACTCTTGGATTATTAGGTTTGCCTTTGTTTTACTTGTTGCCGCCCCGGGGTGTACAATTTGCATCTTTAAGTTAACAGAATCTGCCTTCACTTTTCAGATAATGTAAGTACTTAAACAGCATACTTCCATTTGCCCCTTCTGTCATTCATACTATTGTTATCATGTAATTTAATTCTGCATATGTCATAGACACCAAAATGCAGTGATTTAAACCATCAGTTATCTTGAAAGAAATTTAAAATGAAGAAAAATATCTTTTGTGTTTACCTACACAGTTACTATTTACAGCACTCTGTTGTTTTGTGTAGATCAAGTTTCTATCTGGCATCATTCTCCTTCTACCTTCTAGAGAACCTCCTTTAACATTTCTTATAGTGCAGCTCCCCACGTGATGAATTCTCTGTTGTGTGTGTGCCTGAAAAGACATGTGATTTCACCTTCATCTTTTAAGTTTCGTTTCACTGAACACGGAGTTGCAGGCTGACGGGGTTTTTCCCTTTCAGCGCTTGGAAGATTCCATTCCCTCGTCTTCTGGCTGGCATGGCTTCTGATGGGGCGTCTCCTGCACTCTCACCTTTGTCCTCTGCAATGTGTCTTCTCCCCTCCCTGATGATCTTAAGATTTCCCTCCTAATCACTAGCTTGAAGCAATTTGATTCTTGTGTGCCTTGTTGCAGTTGTGTTTGCATTTATCTTGTTTGGGTGTGTTGGGCTTCTTGGATCAGTGGGTTTATAGTGCTCATCAGACTTGGAAAACTGTCAGTCATTATACCTTACGAGTGTGTCTGGAAGACACGTAAGTTACTTATGGATCATCCTGATCCTTTCAAGTCTTATTTGTAAACTTTTAAAAGAAGTTTCTACAGTGCCATTTACTCGAGGGCTGACTTAGCCCTACTATTGTTTCCTCCTTCTCGGGTCTCTACTGATTGCCCCAGGTATCCAAGAAGGACTCTCCAATCCCTCTGGTCAGAATTTGAACATCTCCTCATCAACTTCTGAATGAGTTCTAGGAGTTTTTCACCTCACAGACCCTATGTGCTTTTCACACTGCCTTATGGGGTTTCACCTTCCACAACAGCAGCTTGAATTCAGCAACACATTCAAGGGGACCCATGCATGTTCTCTGCAAGGATGCAAACTCTGACAATCTGCCCTGCACATTCTGGCTGTCTCAACCTCCCCCAGTCTCTGATATTTGTCTCCTTAACTAAGCGAGCTCACCATGCTCTGCTTGGGACGCCTCCCTGAAACCACAGTCTTGAAACGGCTCCAAACAAATCCAGGGTGATTGCAGGGATCACCTCATTGGCTTCTCTATCTCAGGAATCACAGTCCTAGCTCGCCTATTACCTAACTTCTGAAAATATTTATTTCACTTAATAGTTTGTGGCGAGAGGACAAATATGATCCCAATTACTCCATTGTGCCCAGCAGCAGCAGTCTTGCCATGAATTTTAGATTATTTTGTTTTACTCATTGAGAAGTCGGTGATCTTTAGATGTGGCATGTAGCCAGCCCAAAGCAACAGGGTTAAACTTTGAGGGTTCCAGTGTTCTCAGAGAGAGGCCGCCATGAAGCCTATGGGGACCCAGGCTTTTTCAAACACAAAAAAGTGGGAGGGAGAGATGGTGTTCAAGGACAGCTCAATGCCTCCACCCACTTCCTTCACCTCTACCCACAGATGAAGGTGTAGCTTTGCTGATGACAGGCTTATTTCAAGAATCAAAAGACCCTAAAAGAGCACAGATTGTTGTTATAAGTCCTTCCAGAATGGTGGTATAAACTTGAGCATAAAACAGAAGTAGTGTTGCAAGAATTTGGCTTCTTTTTCAACCTTGGCAGGATTCTATCTGCACAGAAAGTGTCACTGACAACCACACACTGCCAACTCCCATTAGGAACTAGGGACAGGGACAAGCTATACAAAAATATGCTGCATCCACTTGGTCTCTGGGTAGCCACCTTCTTCAGGATAAATTCTTAATTCCTGATGAAATAAATCAGAAACTCATATCAGGTGTGTGTGTGTGTGCATGTGCGCACATGTGTACATGTGTGTTCTCTTCTCACCAATAGATAACCTACCTGCAATGCTGAAAGGTCCCACTAACACGTCGCTTTAATAGGTTAACCAATAGTATCCTTTGGAAATGGCCATTCAAAGAGGCCTGAGAAAGCTCTGAAGGTAGCAGACAATGGCTCTGGTGCCTATGTGGACAGAGCAGAAGTGGGTATTTTGCCTCGCTCCAGACCCTTTCTGCCTCCAAGAAAAGCAAGCCATGTAACTCTGAACAACTACATTTCCTTGCAGAAAAATCACCAGCACCCACCCCAACCCCTCCCCACCTCAAAGCCAATAAAACCAATAAAGACAGAAGCAAACCATCTTAAAATTAACACATCCAAGCTACAAACAGAAACCATTGATTAAAACCTCCTATCTCACCTCACAGCCGACAGCTCCAGAGCAGCCCTAACATCCCATAATGGAATCCCATTTTCTACAAAAGAAACTCATTCCAGAGGAGAGCCACAAGCAAAGAGAGAATCAAAGGAGGCTGGAACAGGGGGAGACTCCACCACTAGCCTCTGCTCCCATAAGAGGGGTACAACCGTCAAGCTGAGGGAGTCATGGGAACAGCAGCAATGAGAAGGCACGTCCCCAAAGTTACAAACTGAGAATGAAAATTAAGGAAGAGTCCAGTGGAGAAGGAAGTCCTGAGAGTCTGCACCTTCCCATCTGAGTAAAAGCAAAATAGAAGCTGATTTCACATAGGAAGAAATCAGGGTCAACAAATGTCTTGCATATGTTTTTATATATCATGCATATGTATTTATATATCATTTTACAAATATTGGTATGTATTGTGAAAAATTTGATTTTTACCCACAATAAAAAATAAATAAATAAATAAATAAATAAATAAATAAATAAATAAAAACAAATGTCTTTCCTTAAATTCCAGAACTGCCTGCATTCAGAAAGTACAGGGATTTTAGCTAAAGTAGGAAGGAAGTAAGATTCATTAGCAAGTGCCTCAAATCCTTAATTCACACTTCAAACAAACAAGTTAATTGTGTAGCTAACAGAGTGTGACTTGATTATAGGCCACTGGTGGCCATTAATAGCTGCAAGGTGTTTGGATTTCAATTGTGTTTGAATTTCATAACCCACCGTCATAAGAAATGTTACGTTTAGTCACCGCCTCCATTTGCTAACACCTGTGATCATGAATCCCACCTGACAAGCAAACACCCCGGCTTTGGGCTTTTGGAATTTAAGAGCAAATGGGGAGAGCTCATGATTTTCCAAGCGGCCATTGCTGCACCCTGCTTTGAAGAGTAGTTGAGTTTGGTCTCATAAGATCGTAACATATGCATGGTACAGCCTTCTGAGCTGACACAAAAAAGTTCCACTACCACACTGCTTCATCAGGGATCCCTTTTGCGAGGCAGAACGGGGCCAGGCTCCAAACCTAAGATATGATTGATCAAACACACAGATGACCCATTTCCAAAGACAGGCCCTGGGTCCATATGAGGGCGCAAAACAATGAACGGTGGATGCATCAAAAACTGACCATTGATAAGTATATACCAGGCTTCCCTTTGCCCATGTGGGACCTACCCCCAGAATCCCAGATTTCACTTAAAAGGGAGGGGAGACCTTCCTCTGCACTTGCTTCTTGGTCACATCAATCAGAGACATGAAAGATGAGAAGCCCCACAAGCATCATATTGTATCACTAGAAGTGTAGCAGCGGCTGCTGGATTAAAAATATGTCAATCCAATGTATCTTCCCAAGAGCCCTGTGATGTGATGATGAACATTATGTCAAATTACTAAAAGGACACTTGCTTTAGAAAGGGTTATGATAGGACCATATCAATATGAGGAGGGCTGAATTTATCTTTTCTTTTCAGGTCATGTATTGATAAAGGGAGGCCCTCTCTGACCAATGTGATGATAGCCTACAAAGACAATCCCAGTGGATCTGCAGCCAGACACACCCCCAGGGAGCAGCCCTGTCCTCCCCTGTCAACCTCCACCAATTCATTGGTTGTCTGTGCCAAGCATTACTGGGGTGTGGAAGACTTGGGCCATCTCCTCAAGAAGCTTACAACTAGGAAGATGAGGCACCTAAATTAGAAAGTGATACAAGACACTATGATTAAGATGGAAAATGGGTCACGGGAAGAATAGGGAAACAGCAGGAAAGGAGAGCAACCCAGAGGCTGCAGGAAAGGAAGGGGTGCTGTCCTCGGTCCTGAACCAGCGTTGTGCTCCATCCAGGGCAGCACTTCCTTACGTGAGTCCTGCATCAATCTAGCGGCTGATTTCAGCATTTTAAAAATGGAATGGGATGGGATGGGGGGAGTGGGGTGGGGTGGGGTGGGATATGTCATAGTGCACCACAAGCAGTAAACTTCTGTTCAGAAATTTCATCATAGATGAATACGCCTATGCGTGTTCTGGGTCACAACATGGGGTACATTTATAGCTGTGCATCAAGGTGAAGGGATCAGAAAACCTTTGCTCCAGGGTACGGTTGTATCTTTCCATCTTTGAACACCGAAGACTTCTGACCTATTCCCAGCAATTCCGAACCAAGTCTGAACTAGGAGTCAGTGGTAGAAAAGGAGCCAGGAGGTAAATCAAAATAAGCAAATAAGCACAGAACTGCAGCCACTAAGAGACTGTGGGGCATGGTGGTGGGACAGGGAGAGACTTTGTCCCTTTTGCAACTTCACAGTTACTAAAATTGTTTTTACCCAGAAAAGTTGAGATAGGGAGCGTGACTCCAACAAGGCTTCAAGAGGAAGTAACTGCATCTGAAACCCAGTGAAGCCCACCCATCCTTCCTGGGAAGGCCACATTGGCGGTTAAAGGAATGCTGGTTGTTCATTCTTTTGTCCTCACACTCATTGAAGGACCTGAGCTCAGCGTTAAAGGTTTTAACTGTAAACTGGGAATAATGGCTGCATCTACCTCAGAGGGAGATTGAGAGAATTAAATAAGTTAATTTATATAAAGCACTTAACGCAGGATCTGGAACTTAGCAAATGCCACATAAGGGTTAACTGTTATCATTTCACTTGGATATGTTTAGATGGCAGCCTAAAGATTTCATAGTACATAACCAAGAAAAAAATTTATAGGAGTTAATACTTATAAGACAAGGTTGAGGAGAAAAAAGAAGATACAAAGTTGCACACACAATGTGGTATCAAATATGTTTTTTAAGTGTTCATAAAAATACAGGAAGAAAACTTTTCTAAAAAGTTAACTGGTCGGATTTGGATGTGCGGTCGTAATTTTTCCTATGTATATATTCTACTATTTTCCAGTTTTTCTATAATTAACATGCATTTTTCTTATAATCAGAACAAAAAGAATGAAGCTATACTTCAAAGAGTGACTCAAAGTTGAAATGGTTTTCATCCTGAAATATGTCATTTTGCAAACCAGGCAATAGAATGGAACATGAGAACAAGGAGAGCAACATGTTTCACTTGCATCATCCTACAGAGAAGCTGAGCACGTAGCAGGAACATGATGCTCTGAGTCTGTGATATTTCTATGACACCTCAAAACCCCAGCAGGCAGAGTAACAGAGATTTCCTTAAACCACTATCCACACGATGGCTCAGATCCTATTGCCCATATCCCAATTACGAAGGACCAGTAACAATCTTTTCAAGCCCTCGCGCCGTGCCAAGCACTGAGCTTCCAACAACATCTTCATTAATCCTCTCAATTCTATGATGTAAGTATTGTCATCTCCATTCTACAGATCGGTAAACTGATAATTTTAAAAGTTAAGTAACTATCATTCCATTTTATGCTCCTCTCCAGAGGAAACTTCCTTTAAAGACTGTTTCTACTCGCTGCCACCAATCTCTCTCCTCTTATTTGCTCTCAAGCCCATCGATTTTGACCCACACTATCCCATGAGGTATTCTTGTCAAGGCCACTGGTGACTTCCACATCACCAAAGCCAATGGCAAATTCCTCGTCTTCGTTTTCCTGGCCCTGTGAGCATCTTTTGCTATCACACCCTTCTTTCTGAAAAGCTTCCTTCACTGGGCTTCTGAGACGCCCCACTGCCTCGTAGTCTGCTTCTCTGGCTGTAACGCCTCTCTTTCTTTAGCCGGTTCCTCCTCAACCTCCTGACCTCTAAACACTGGAGAGTTTCAAAGCTCAGCCCCAGACCTCATTCCCAGCTCTGCTTGCTCCCAGTCATCTCCCCCAGACTCTCACTTTAAACGTCACCTTTACACTGACTACCCCAAAAGTTACATTGCCACCCTCAACTCCAGGCCCTTATATCCAACTGTCTGACAAACGACTCCATCTGAATATCTGGTAGCATCCTAAACTTGCCCCCAACTCAGTAATGGACAACTCCACCTTCCAGTGGCTCAGGCCACACATCCCACGGTCATTCTTGTCTCCTTTTCTCAGATTGCATACTCGATCCATAAACCCTCTTCACTCTTCAAAAATAGTCAGTTCTCCTGATTTGCATAATTATAATCTATGAAGTCACCATGAACACTAGTTAGCAAATACTGAACCATTGTTTCTAGTAGAAATACAGGATTAGGCTCCTGCAAGCCTCCAGTGACATTTTCATCAACCAAACAATATACAACCTTGTTTCATATGTGCTTCTGTTTAAGTATATTGTTGATTCATGAACATTGAACTCAGGGCCAACAGCACTATATCTCATGCCTGAATGAAGCGTCTCTAACACATGTGTTTTCTCCACGAGGCACATCACAACTTTCTGACTCTTAGCAACGCTAGACAGCACTTCAGCACTACACTTGGGTCCATTTTAAACAAGAAATCACCAAGAAAAAGCAAAAAAAAAAAGTAAAAAACATGGCACCAAGCATACCACAGAAATGATATTTTTTTTACAGGATGAGAGCTGAAGTAAGAGACCTTGTTTAAACTCGGCTAGGAACATGCATATCAAGCAACTCAAATGTTTTGTTGCTCTGCACAAATCCATGAATGACCACAAAATCATCACAAACATTGATTTGGGGGTTGTGGCAGTTTGAGGTTTTATGGACCCCAGAAAATTATGTTCTTAAAGCTAATCCATTCCTGTGGGTGTGAGCCTACAACTGTGGGACCTTTTGATTAGGTTACTTCAGTAGGGCATGACCCAGGGTGGGTCTTAATCCTCTTTATATGAATCATCCCATTCATATAAATGGGATGAATACAGAGAGAGACACAGAAAGAGAAAGAAAGCCACAGGAGCAGAAAGCCAGAGGAAGACAGAAGCTGGAAGCAATGAAACCCTAAAAAGAAGAGAGAGACCAGCAGACACCGCTGTTTGCCTTGCCATATGAGAGAGGAGTCCAGGATCGCCAGCAGCTGGTCTTTGGGTAGAAAAGTAATGCCTGATAAAGACTTGACTTGCACAATTTCACAGCCTCAGAACTGTAAGCTTATAAATTAATAAATCCCATTGTAAAAGCCAACACATTTCTGATATATTGCATGCTGGCAGCCTGGCAGACTAATACAGGGGTTACAAATAAATTTTAGCTATTAGGTGAATATGCAAATGTGGACTCCATGAATAATGAGGATTGATTTTATATCTGGACTCTGATCACGTCTACTCGCCGTCATTGCTGCCACCTTGGTTCAAAGCACCATCCTATCACCTGGAGGACCTCAGTGGCCTCCTATCTCCTTGCTCCCTACACAGTGGCCAGAGGGATTCTTTAAATGGAGCCTGTCTCACCCAAAGGCAAAGCCAAAGTCCTCACAATGGCCCATAGCCCTGCCTGGTCTGGCCCCACTACCTCTCTGATCTATTCCCTACCACTCTGCTCCAGCCACAGTGCCCTCCTTGCTACTCCCTGAACAGACCAGCATGCTCCACCTCAGGGCCTTTGCACCTGCAGTCCCCTGGGCCTGGAAGCCTCTTCTCTCAGGATCCCACGTGGCTCACTCCCTTGCTTCCTTTGGGTCACAGTTCTAATTCCCCCTTTTCAGTGAGGCCTTCCCTACCCACCATGTGAAGCGGCAACATCCCCTTCCACGTCCCCATCCCCACACCCCCTTTATTTGGCCTCCATAGTATATATTTCCTCTTGGCATTCTGCATGTTTCTAATACTCCATGCATTTCGGTGTACTATTTGTTGCTTGCTCCTCTCTGTTCCTTACCACCACCAACCCTCGCACTGGAATGCAGAGATTTTCTCCATTTTGATCACTGTAATATCCCCAGCCCCTAGGACAGTGCTTGGCCCAGATTCAATAAGCATGTACTGAATGAAGGAATGAACAAAGGAACAAATAAATAAACCTGTTCAAGTTCTGATGCCAGGTTTCAGACCTGGGCATGATGTCTCCAGAGCCCACAAACCTCCTGTCTACCCTCTGCTGCCCTGGGTTGATAAGACGCTGTGCTGGCAGCCTCGCCGAGTCAGAAGAATCCAGTCAGCATGCAGCCAGACAGGAAGCTGGTGTGAGCACCCCTGTGGCTCTAATGGGATCTAGTGTTTGAAATCAGCGGCTTATACTGGAAAGTCTAGGATACATGATCATGTCACCCACACCACGTTTCATTTAGCCCATGCCGGGGGAGTTCAGGATTGGTGTGGTGGCCACAGAGCTGATTTCCATTTGGACCAGACCAGACCACACACAAAACCCCAAGAAGCACGTAACAAGGATCTGCCCTCGAACCTCAAGAAGGCTCAAAGACACAATGCATACAGCCTGGCACAAATCCGTCTTTACCACTGGAGAAATAGCCCCAAACCCTGAGCCTACCAGCAGAGCCACTGGCCCCGGCTTCATCTCAAAGACAGCTTGGACATCATCTCCATCCTCTGCTCATCTGGATAATGACCCCGGGGCTTGTAGGAGGAGAGCATGGGCTATTTTCAGCACATTATGGCCCAAATCCTTTGTTTTAATCGGTCCCAGGCATTTCCAATTTTAGGGCTTCCTTCACTTATTTGGCTTAAAAAGTCAATCTCTGCATGATCCGATAGGGGCCCAGAGACTGGATAAGATAGTGAGACTAATCTATACCATTTGTGTTTAATGGTTAGATATTAATTGGCTTTTTTTAAAGTGTGTAAATCGGTCCATTTTCAGTCCTTGTAATCTGTTCGTTCTCGTTAATGAAGGAGCAATACTCATCAACAGCTCTGCACTACATATCACCTTGTAAAACTAGAGTCCATTTATTTTTAAAAATAAAATAGATTTATCACTATTTGAAATACAGAAAGTCATTAAAATAATAATTAAAAACACAACTACAAGCACAATAAAAGTTCCATGATAATAAACTACATTTTAATGCGTATTAATTCTCCTAATGATTTACTCTATACATCTTACAGGGTCAAATCAATGTCTGTACCAAAAAAAAATTCAATTAAATTCTATTCACTGTATCTTTCAAGTGAGTCTATTGTTTGCTTTTGTTTCCTATCAGGCCATTTGTCAGTTGTTGTAGCCCAAGATTACAAATGGGAGGGACATGGCCCCATCAAGGTCAGGAGAAACACATCCAAATCCTACCCAACCCACCCTCCCCGGCGCCTGCTCATTTGTCATTTATGACCTTGTTCAAGGAGGGGAAGAGGAGGAGGAAGTGCCGCTCCTCTCCGTCCTCCTGAGCAAGCCACGGGAGCGTGGGCTCCGACTGCCACCCTCTTCCTCTCCAGCTCCGCCAGCGCAGGGACCTCCACGTGGGCCCCAAGGAGCGTGCCGCGGCTGCTGGAGGCTGCGGCTGAAGCACCGGCTGTCCCTCGTCAAACTTCCTCTTGCCCAGAAACACAAAATCAGTCCACCCCTTCCAAACGCACCTCGCTGGGAGTTCAGAGCCAGGAAAAGTCACATCTGCTTCCCAGTCTCTTGCACCAAGGCAATTATTTATCAAGTCTTTGCCTTGCCTGATTCTTCTAGAGTGAACACACTCACACGCATGCGATTTCTGTGCTTGGAAATATTGGCTGCTGCTGCCAGTTTGAGGAGGTGGAGGGATAACTAGATGGTGCCCTGTCTCTGCAGTCAGCAGAAGACGCGCTGCCCAGCGATGGCCTTGGAGGCAGCACGAAGACTTGCCTTCTAGAACCAGGGCTGGGTGTGAGCCGAAGCACAACCCTGGATCACCTGCCCAGCTGCCGCCTCTGCTGGAGTCACAGGCAGAGTCACCCATATCAAGGTCCTGCTCTCAGAAAGCACTTGCTTCCGCAACAAGGGGCTTGGCGATGTGGAAAGGTTCCACGGCTGCCTCCCAACAGGAAGCCAGGAAGGAACGTCGGCATTCCCAGGCTCACACCCATTTTTCAAGTGAGGAAAACCAACTTACTGAAGAAAACCCGTTTACTCCCAGACCAGCTCTGAGGACGGAGCTGGGATGACGTCGGCAGTGGCTGCTCAGTAGCCGCGCTTTCTTGAGGAGCCCTGGACGTCTTGGAAGTCAAGTACAATATCTGCACCTCCCTTCTGGCTGCTTGGCAGCCACGGCTCGGGGGCCCCGAGGAGCCCTCTCTGGATGGCCGCTCTCGCTTGGGCCACCCCACCTTTGCTGACAGAGGACGAGGGAGGTCAGTGTAGCCCCTGCAGTTTTCACACCCAAGAAGTGGGCAGCTCTGAACACCGCAGGGCCCAGCCCTCAGCAGAGCCCTTTCCCCTCCAGAGGGTGCAGGGCCCCGGTTCCTGCACGGAAAGGGGTGAGCGAGCAGGGCTGGGAGGCAGCCAGGATGCAGCAGGAAGCCGCCGAAGTTCTCATTAAGCAAGACAGCCTCGTGCTAGCCCCGGGCTTTAGAAGCCTCAGCTGCACGATGGTTTTTAAATACAGGTGCAGTTTGGGCCTGTGGTTCATGCTGTTCAATTTTATTTTGCACTGGGCGTTATTTTTCCAAGCTGGGCCTGGAGTGTGTCTTGAGTCTCAGCTCCAGACTTTGCTGACCTGGCAACTGGACCCAGAGAGGCAGCCAAGCGCAAGACCCCGTCAGCCCCTCTGACACCCCTCTGTGGGCCCCATCAGCCCCTCTGTCGGCCCCTCTGATGACCCCTCTGTGGGTCCCGTCAGCCCCTCTGATGGCCCCTCATGGACTCCTCTGTCGGCCCCTCTGTCAGCCCCTCCATCAACTCCTCCTTCGGCCCCTCCTCCAGCCCCTCTCCCCCTGCACTCTGCAGGACCCCAGCACTCCTTCTCTGCTCTCCCTCACTGACCCCTCCCCACAGCTCACCCTACAAAGTGGAGGTACAGAGCTGGTGGTCCCTGGGATGGGACTGTCCAGAGCAGTCCACTGGAAAAAGACCTGTCCTGTTAGCTGATGCCTGGCCGGAGTCATTTGTTCATCCCCTCGACAAATGCAGATTTGCCTCCGTCCTCTGTGCCAGGCAGTCTGCATCCAATTTTTGGTTTGGAAAATGTGATCACTGTGATCTCGGTGGAAGAAGTTGCAGCAGATAAAAGACTGGGCTCCAGGCTGAGCATCCAGACTCGGTTGGGGGAGTCTAACCCCAGCTCCACCGCTTGCAAGCCCTGTGCCAGGGCAAGCCTCGCGTTTGTCCTCAGAGGGCTGCAGAGCGGCCCAGGCAAGATGAAGCACCAAGGGCATGGCACGTAGTGGGCGCTCAATAAACGCTCCTCTGTGGCTCATTTTGTCAGGCTCTCCCACTTGCCTTAGGGTTAGGGGAACAATCACGGAATGAAAGTGTGGCCTGAAAGGGAGGAGATGCCCGCAGGCCTGCTAAGCTCGAGGCCATGAGAGAGGGTCCAGGGGGGCCTGAGCCTGCCTCTCCTGCAGCCAGCTCCACCGCCTACCTCTGCTCGAGCAAGGAAGCGAAGAGGGGAGCAGCTCAGAGGCTGTCTTCCTCCTCCCTCGCTGTCAATTGTCCATAGAAACGCAAGATAAAGCCGCTCAGCCCCCAAACCCCAGAAATGCTGCTTTGTAAGAAGAAAGAGAAGATTTTCGTGGCTGGCATGCCAAGAATTAAGAAAGAGACCCATGATGGAGAGAGGCCCCGGCAGGCGAATCAGGAGCTGGGGATCTGGGTTGAGCTAATGTCCTGTAGCCATGAATTTTTCTGAATCCCAATAAAATACCTTTTACTTTATTTGTCCAGATTATTTATAAATGGATTTTTCATTAAAAAGCAGAGCTCAGGAGGCGTGATGGATTTTCTCTGGCACCTCACATGGGGCACGTCCACCCTGCTGCCGGCTACCTGGCCCCACCAGACGTGCTCCCCAGCCCACCCTCCCTTTGGACTGGAGACTGGCTTCCAATAACTCCTCAGAAGCTGTGGGGCAGTCACTAAATTTACGCTCCTGTCCTGAAAACTCAGAGTCAACTCAGTAAGTACTTAGTGATGCCCTGCTACGTGCAGGTGCCAGGCCAGCCAGGTGCTCTGTTGGGGAGAGGGAGAGGAAGCCAAAGACTACCTTTAAGCATCTTGCGATTTCGAGAACATACTTGTGTACAAAACTCAGCACAAGACAGGAACAAAGGAAAGGGTTAAAAATAAGGACACGGTGCTGACACCACATGATGAAAGAGCAAAGTGTCTGTATCAGTTAGGACACCTTGGGCTGCAAATAACAGAAAATCCGAACTAAAGTCCTTTACACAATTAGGAAAACGTATCATCTAGCATCACAAGAGGTCTGGCGGCAGGACTGACGCCAATGACACCATCCGGCACCAGGGTGTCTTGGGCTTGGCCACCCTCTGACCGCGGCCTCGACCCACAGGGCCACAGGCAGAGCACATGGTGGGGGAGCACGTAAAGGGGGCTTAGCGGGGTAGAACAGGGGGAGTGCTGGGGGAGCAGAGAAGCTCCCATCTTCACGTCTTCCAAAGTCCAGGAGAGAGGAATCTTCCACCTATTTCTAAGAGCTACAAAAATTTCCCAGAAGCTCCTTCACACCTCACTGGCAAGAACTGAGTTACATGCCCCCCAAAACTGCCCACTGGCATGATGGGCTTAGGAGAGTCAGTCCCCTGGGAATGGAGGAGTGGCCTGTCCTCACCTGAAGAACCTGCCCCCTGGATACCTGAACGCAACGGAGGTGCTGTGGCCAGAAGGAAGAACGTCTGGGCAAACAATCCAAAGCCACCTCTGCCAGCAGAGCTGGTGCTCACAGAGGGTGTTCTGGGTGCAGCCAGCAAGGTCAGAGCAGGGAACTTTCTGTCTTGCTCTCCACTGTACCCTTTGCCACCAGCACAGTGCATGGCACACAGGTAGGCACTGGACATTTGTTGGATGAATGAATGAGTAAATAAATAAATGAATGCTGGAATTAAACCAAAAGACTGAGAACAGATTTGAGAGCACTCAATCGGGTCCCAGCGAAACAGGACAAGAATAAGAGGCTGCAGTTGTATTGAAACAAACCGGTTCAAAGAAAGGCAATGATCCAAGACTGGGAACCCGGCAGAGGCAGAGGTTGGCACTGTTTGTCCAGCACTGTCCAGGGAGAAAGACCCCGAGTCCAGGAGACATGAACCTTCCAGCCCAAGGAGAGGCCTCGTGCCTGGGGAGCAGAGGTGCGCATTTAGCAAGCCCCAGCAGCCTCCCGTCCCTTACTCCAATTCATCACACGCTGACGAGCAGGGCTGGCGGCAAGGGGAAGCCTGTAGGGAAGAGACCTCCTCCACCGGGACTCAGTACGTGAGTCCGTTTTCATGGCTTTGACTGACAGGACCCTTCCTCCCACAAACCAGATGCTGCTGCTAGGCCCAAGGCGAGACCTGTGGCCACAACAATTGTTCCGCTTTGACATAATCAATCGTAGGCGCTGGAACTTGGCTCTAACAGCAAATTCCATACTTAGGTTAGTTCTCTGGGGTGAACCCGTGGTACTCCCCAGGTGAAAATTCCCTCCTTTTCTCTTACTTTCATGCGTTATTCAGTAAGGCCCAGCTGCCGAGGCTCACGCTGAGGCATCTCAGGGCTGGCACAGCCATTTGTGACGTGGTTACCATGCGTCTCTGCGTTAGCATCAAGACCGCTGGAAGGCTGTGACCATTTAGTCCAGGAGACACACAGGCCTTTAAAGGTTTGCACTTCCTTTAACCAAGACTTCACTTCTGCCTCCTGCACTTTGCAGTCTGACGCCAGTTCCATCAAATTCAACCAGAACCTGTGATGCAGGTAAGTGATCTCATTTTTAGAGGTCACCGGTGCTGTGTACCAAAAGGAAGCAAGCTTATTTTGAAAACAGTAAAATGTGATCTAGATGTATCTAAGTCAAAGTGTCCATCATGGACTAGAAAATCTGTCTCCAGTTTTCAGATGACACGCCACTGTTTATCAATAGCAAGTACATGTGCACACACAGACAGATGTGTGTCTTCAGGTGCCAGGGCTTCCATAGGGTGGCTCACAGCCAGCCCTCCTGAGATGCACCTGAGGGTGGAGAAGCCCTAAGCCTTGGGCCAGGCAACCAGCCGAGGCCCCAGGAGCCCAGGTTGAACCTGGGGAAGCGGTCACCCTGGGGGACAAAAGAGGGAGTGGCTGGGAAGGAGGAGATGATTTGTGGAGCAGCAAAAGGCAAGAGTTAGAAGATCCTTGAGCAAGAGAGGGATCCAGAAAAGAGCCTGGGCAGGAGGCAAGCAGTTAGGGCATGAGCAGGTGTGCGTTCAAGGCCAAGCAGTCCCAGGTGCAAGGCTCAGGCCCTCCCAGGAAAGCCAGCCAGTGCAGGTGCGAGCATGAGCTGGTCTCACTTCTCTGCCCTGTGCTTTGTTCAAGGTGTGTCATCCTGAGTAACTCCCAGCCAGGTGCTGTGGCCATGGTCGCGGTCAACCCCAACACAGCTTCTCCGCTTCTTCACACTCAATCTGAACACCATTTACTCCTTCAAAGGAAGGGGCAGAGTTAGCCAACATGCCACGAAGGACACCGGCTCTTTGAAAGGAGGAAACTACTTCGACAGGTTGGGAGGGCAAAATTATTTCCCTGGCTGGTCTTTTCTACAATCAGATCATTTTCTGGATTCCTCCGAGCAGCTGACGTGGAATCCAGCAGCAAACGCACCTGTCCCTCTACCGTCCCTCCTAGTGCAACAGAATGAGCACTCCTGCCCACCGCCGGTCAGACACCCCAGCGCTGCCCGGTGTCCCATGCCCCCTTGTCTTCTCACGAACCCCACTCCTGAAGTTGCCTCTCTCCTGCGTCATCAATCAAAACAAGCTCCTCGCTATTCCTTGCTTTCTCTCCGCTGGCTCATTCCCATTCCCAGGCCTTTTGTCTCCTCCGTATTCCTGCAGAACCTCCCACGGCCATGCCTGAGGCCCATGTCACAAACCCAAGGGCAGGCTGCTCGGCAGCCACTCCCTCCTGCTCAGACCCTCGTCCCCCTCGGCTGCCGTGACACCTCAAGGGCCTGGAACCTTCTCTGGCGCCTTCGCCCTCCCCTGGCCCTTTCCTGCCCTCTGTGGGTCTGCACGCTGCGGGCACTGTCCTGGACTCTGCTCTCACTACGCCTCCTCCGGTCTTGAGCCTCTCCGGCCTCAAGCACCAGCTGTTTGTTGATGACTCTCACACTATCTCCAACCCGGCCTCCTTCTGAGCCTCTGATGCCAATATCCTGGTGCCTACCTGGCTGCTCCACTAGGATGGACAGCAAACATCGCATTCTCACATCTCCAAAGCACAGGTTTTCATTGGTCTCCTTCACCCCATTTCCCTCTGGGCATCACCCTCTCAAGACACTGCACCACTGAGTCGGAAGCCTGCAGATGCCACCGGCTCTAACTTTAAGAGACATGGCGAATCTGTCCACTTCTCTTCACCCCCACTGTCAGCCCCAGGGGGTCCAAGTTGCCATCACATCTTACCCCACTCCTGCCCACTGTCATCCAGAGGGGCCTGGGACTCCATTTACACGGCGCCTCTAGCCTCCAGCGGCTCCCAAGGTGCCCCCGCCTCTCTCTGGGAGCCCTGGGCTGTGGGCCTTGCCTCCACCATCTCTTTCCACCCCGGGGTCCTTCCAGCGTCAGCCTAGAGTTTCCACTTGGGGGTCTAACCCCCTAAAAAAGTCTCCCTCCCCTTCCCAACCAGCCACTCTCTCTGCTGGGATCTCTGCCTTTGTATCACAGCCCAGCTCATCAATGGGATCACCTGGGCTCTTTATTCACTGCTTTATTTCTCTCTCTCCCTCCCTAGAATACAAAACGCAAGACGACAAAAATGTCTCTGCGTTACTCGCCACTGTGTCCCCAACAGACATGTTGGGATTTGCCCCCACTTTGTGTCTATACCTAGCTGCTTTGCAGAGGAAGAATATGTTTAATAGTCTAACTCCAAATGCTAATGGGACGGCGAGGGAAGGCGTTTCAGATTCAAAGATTCTTCAAGACCCAGCGAGAGAGCATGTGGAATATTTCTTAAGAAATCTTCCATTTCAAGAGCAGGAAGTTTCTGTCTAACAGGCAATCGGCCGGTCCCGGGCTCTGGTCTGCAGTGCGCTGCCTCCTACGGAGGGTCCTCTAGAACATTTGCTCCACGATGCTCAGTGGAAATAAAGGGGCCGGGGCGGGGGTCCTCCGCGGTGGGTAAACCCCTCCTGACGATGCTTCCGCTGGCACCTCCCGGCCCGTGCCCACCGGCAGCCCCTCCGCACCCAGAGGCCGCCCGCTGCCCACCCACATCAGGCTGGGCTTGAGTCCCCCCTGCAGCCCCTGGCCCGGCCCCGCGGGACCACACCCCCTTCTCGCACAGGCTGTCGGGGGGACCCTTCCCCGTGGCACGCCCCGGGCACCAAACTCGCCTCATCACGTCTTCTCTTTTCATTTTTGAAACCAAAAATGTTTCATTGAACCTACTGTGTTATGTGTTTCCTTATAAATTACCTCAACTATATCATTCATTATGCAAATATTTATTGAGCGTCAGCTGGGTGACAAGAGCCTAAATCCTTCCTCGAACAAGATGGAGTGTAAATCAATACATACATAAAAAAAATAATGGGGCCACATCAATCCTCCAAATAAAACCCTTTCCTCGCTGCTCTTCGCCCTTGGAACCTCAGCATGACATTCAGACCCCTGCTTCGTCGGAAGCCGGCTCTTCTCTCCTGCCCCTTCTTGTGCCAGGGCTTCCTCCCTTCAGCTACCGCTGTGCATCCTGCCACTGCCCCCGCCCCGTCCCCTCTCCACCC
>JAQZBX010057918.1:0-17854 GCA_029593785.1 Cabassous unicinctus
TAAAGATCAAGAAACCATTGTCTAACACAATGTCCTGAAGATTCTTCACAATATTTTCTTTTGAGTCTTATAGTTTTGATTCTTATATTTTGGTCTTTGATTCATTTTGAGTTGGTTTTTGTATATAGTCTGAGGTGAGGATCCACCTTCATTCTTTTGAATATGGGCATCCAATTTTCACAGCACCATTTGTTGAAAAGTCTATTCTTTCCTAGTGAGTGGATTTGGCTGCTTCCTTGTTAAAGGAATTAGATTACTTCTGAATTCTCAATTAGATTCCAAAGGTCTATATGTCTCTCCTTGTGCTACTACCATACAGTTTTGATTACTGTGGCTTTCTTATTAGTTTTCATATGATGAAGTGTGATCTGAGTTCATCTTGCTTTCTCAAGATGACTTTTTATTTGAGGCACCTATCATTCCATATACATTTTATGATTAGCTTTTCAATTTCTGCGAAGAAGACTTTTCAAATTTTTATTGAGATTGCACTGAATCTCTAAATCATGTTGTGTAGAATTGACATTTTAATATTTAGCCTTCCAGTCCATGAACATGGAATTGCCTTCCATTAATCTAGGTCTCTTTTGATTTCTTTTCACAATATCTTTCCTCACATTTTGGTTAGATTTTATTCATAACTATTTGATTCTATTACTTGATATTGTAAATGGCTTTTTTACTTGATTTCCTCTACAGACTGTTCATTTTTTATGTATGGAAATGCTACTGATTTTTGTGTGTTGCTGCTGTAGTCCACCATTTGTTGATTTTGTTTTCTTCATCAGTCTATTCAAAGAACCAATTTTTGGCATAGTTGATTATCTTTATTGGGTTTTTCTCTCTACTGGATTTACCTCTGCTTGGCTTGATTGTTTATTTTCATCCTTCTACCTACTTTAAATTTAGTTTGCTCTTCTTTTCATAAATCCTCCAGGTGTGAGGTTAGATCTCTAATTTGAGATTTTTTTTCTTTTTTACTGTAAGCATTTAGAGGTATATATTTCCCTCTTAGAAATAGTCTTTGCTGCATCCTATAAGGTTGGGTATGTTCTGTCTTACTTTTCATTCACTGAAAGATAATTCCTAATTTCACTGTGATTTCTTCTTTGTTTAAATGTGCATTGTTTAATTTCTACTTATTTGTGAATTTTCTGCTACTCCCTGTTATTGAAATTTGGCTGCTTCATTCTATTTTGGGCAAGGAAGATACATTGCATGATTTCAAGATTTTTAAATCTATTGAGTCTTGCTTTTTGACCCAACATATGGTCTATCCTGGAGAATGATCTATGTGCATGAGAAAAGAATGTGTATTCTGCTGCTGTTTATTGAAGGGTTCTCTCTCTCTCTCTCTCTCTCTCTCTCTCTCATCTATCATCATCTATCTATCTATATCAATCTATTTATCATCTATCTATCTTTGTTAGGTCTCCATGGTTAAGAGTATTGTTCAAGTTTTCTATTTCCTTATTGACCTTCTGTTTATATATCTGCTCCATTATTTAATGTGTTGAAGTATCCTACTATTTATGAAGAACTATATATTTCTCCATTCAAATCTGTCAATATTTGTTTCATATACTTTGGGCTCTGTCATTTCATGCATACATATTTATAATTTTTGTCTTTTTAAAAATTGGACCTTTTTTCAGTATATGGTAACCTTCTTTGTGCCTCAAAATAATTTTTAACATATATATTATCTATTAGCATACCTATGTCAGCTCTTTTTGTTCCTATTTGAATGGTATATATTTTTCCATTCTTTCACTTTAAGCTTGTGTCTTTGAATTTAAGGTGAGTCACATATAAATAGCATATAGTTGGGACATGACTTTTCATCCATTCTGTCAATCTCTGTATTTTGACTGGAGAGTTTAATCCATTTATATTTACAGACCTTTCTGGATTTTGCTGCTCTGTCTTTGTAAATCTTATAACTTTTATGACCTTCAATTATCCATTAATAGTTTATTTCATATTGATTTGATTTTTTGTATTGTACCACTTTGAGTCCCTCCTCATTTCTTTCTGAATATATTTTTCAGAGTTTTTTAAAACAATTTATTGAAGAATATCACTCATACATGAACATACACAAACTGTAAGTGTTCAATAAACATTGTGAACCCACAAAATAAATATGCATAACAACATACTGGGCTCCCACACATCACCTAACCACAAATAATTTGCATTGTTGTGAAACATATGTTAACAAATTATGAAAGAGCATCGTCAAATTATTACTACTAACTATAGTCCATATCTTATTCCCTTATACAATTTTTTAAGGATTTATTTATTCATTTAATTTTATCCATTTTTGCTGTTTTTTTGGTCCATTCACCAGGCAACTCTCTTTGTCCCTTTCCTGCCCGCTCTTCTCATCCTTCTCCTACTGTCTTCACTGGGATTCGATCCTTGGAACCTCTGATGTGGGAGAGAGGTGTCCTACCACCTGAACCACCTTGGTTCCTGGTTTTTCAGCAAATCTCATCTTGCTCTGCATTGTGTCACTCTCTTGTTATATCATCATCTTGCTGCATGGCTTGCAGGGCCTGAAGTGTACCCATGTGTGGGACCTGGAGGGTTCACCCACATATGGGGCCTAGTGGTGTACCTGCTTACAGGGCCTGGTGGCATGTGCATGCACAGGGTCTGGCAATGCACCCACTCACAGGGCCTGGTGATGCAACCACACAAGGGGTCTTGGGGTCTCACCCACTTGTGGGACCTGGCAACACACCTGCACATGGGGCCTGATGACACACCCACTCATTGGTCCTGGCAGCACACCCGCTCTCAGGGCCTGGCGGAGTGCCTGTGCATGGGGCCTGGGGGGCTCTCCTGCACATGGGGTCTGATGGCACACATGTGCAAGGAGCCTGGTGGTGCACCAACACATGGGGCCTGATGGCTCACCCACTCATGGGTCTTGGCAGTGCACCCACACATGGGCCCTGATGCTGCACCCACTTGTAGGGCCTGGTGGCAAACTCATGCACAGGTCCTGAGGGGCTCACCCAGTCCCAGGGCATTGCAGTGCACCTGCTCATGGGGCCTGGTGACCCACAAGCCTTCTATATATATTTTTAATTTTTACCAGGAGGTTCTGGGGATAAAACACATGTCCCTCCATATGGGAGATGTACACCTAACAATTTGAGCCACATCTGTCCCCCTGCTGTATCTCTTAAGGTTGACCAAAGATATCTAGAATTACAGTCTTTTCCCATACAGGATTGTCATATAATCAGGCTTAGTTTATCACTAGCATTCTAAAAACCAGACCTAGGGAGAAAAACTAGGTCTGGGGACACATGCATGGTTTTTAATATAGTGAATGTTTAGCCTACCCTGATTATCACAAAATCAGGGCAACAAAAATATTTGAATCTCAATAAATTTTTCATGTTTTTTTTGTGGTTACCCTGGGGCCAAAATTTAGCACCATAAATCTATAGCAATCATGTTGATTTGATGCCAACCAAATTTCAATAACATTCACATACACTGATCTTATTCTCCAACTTCCACCTTCATTTGTACATGCTATAAATTATATCTTTATGTGTTGTATTTGCAATAGCATAGATTTATCATTACTTTTCTTGGCTTTTGATTTTAGAACTTATAAGAAGTAATTATTTCAAACAATATTTGTCCTTTTTTAAATGGCTTATTATACGCAACATGAGGTCTTCAAGGTTCATCCAAGTTGTCACATTTATCAGAGCTTCATTCCTTTTAATGGCTGAATAAAATTCCTTTCTGGGTATATACCATGCTTTGCTTATCCATTCATTGGTTAATGGGCATGTGGGTTGCTTACATCTTTGGCATTTGTGAATAATGCTGTCATGAATGTCAGTGTGCAAATGTCTGTTCAAGTTCCTGCTTTCAATTCTTTTGAGTATATACCTATAAGTGGGATTGCTGGGTATGTGAGAGTGAAGGCCATTATTAAAGATAACACTTTTCCCAGCTGAATTCACCAGGAGAGATAAAATGGGAGGTGAATTTATTTAGCACATAATTTCGTTAATGTGGTGGCTTCTTTGAAGATCTTGTCTTAATGGAGTAATTTCACTGAACTTCTCCATGTTGCATGATCTGGTTTCCAATTTTCAACCCCAAAACATGTCCCATCTGGAAGCAGAATTTGGACCCCAGAAAGTCCTATTTCACCATATACTTAATGTGCTCCCTTCCTCTCACTATTCCTTTTGGGCAATAAAACATAAAGATCACACTTATTTTTGTATGAAATAATACATATAAATATGTTTGATGCAATGTATCTGGGATTATTTATATGTTTATGCATTTTCCATGCCATTTCATACTGCTGGGAGTGCATGCTTCCATAGTTTTTTGGCATACAGATTGTTGTATGCCATTTTAAATCCTGGTCCTTTATATATAACCTCTCTTCCCAATTTGCAGATTTGGACATCTTCTCTTCATTCCTGGTGTTAATTCAGTACATTTGATTGTTAAATCTCTCCTTCACCTTTGGAAACTAGAACACTACTCTCATTTTTTTGGATAAATTTTATGACTCTTTAATGGACATATTCTTTCTTCAACACCTGTAATTTGGTGTAAAAGGTATTACTTGCATTAACTAGTTTGGGCCTCATTTAGTCATTTCACATCACTTTCTCAATGTGATCAAACCTGAGCTAGTATTAGGAGTGGAATTGAAGTAAAAATATAAGACCCTGAAGATTGAGTGATTTGGATGAGAAATTTCATTGGGAGGAGATGATATCTGAGACAGGATGATGACCACACCAACCTTGGCATAAGATCTCAAGAACTTTAGAGTGAGCATGGGGGAATTTCAGTGGAGTAAATCCATATGTCTGTGGAAACTTAGCTGTCTGGAACAATGGATTGAAAAAGTTATTATTACATAAAATAGATAAAGGTAGACTTTTTACCTCCTAACTATTTCTCTTAGCTTTATCTAGCATGGAAGAAACCCACGAGTCTCTTTGCATAAACTTGAGAAAGAAAACCACTGAAAATGGAGTATATTAGCAAGAGAAATGGTAGGATGCAACACCTGGGTTGTCATGTATGGAATGGCAGAGGGTCTGTGGATGTCCACAGCCCCACTGGGCTGGAAGTCAATAAACTTTCAGGCAGAAATTATAACAATGTGTGAGGATTTGGGAGCAGATCCTTAAAGTGTTCTAAGTTTTGTGAAAAATAAATCTGTTTACAATAGTGAACAATGAACTAAAATCTTAATACTACTTTTAATTGGAAGAATAATGCTTTATTATATAAAGCCATTTTATGTGTTTAAAGGCTTTTTATGGGAAAAGATATTATTTTGGATACTGTATTTTGTAGAAAATTTATACCAAAATGCTAGTTGAAAGTGATAAGCTGAGAGCTAATTTGTTGGGCACAATGAAACAAGAGGCTGATTCTGGAAATTCCAAGCCTCTGGAAATTAAGCCCCCAATCAATAGTGCCACATCAGAGGAATTAACTAAACTTGGGATTTGTAAATCAAGATTGAAAATGCAGTTATCCAGGAAAGACTTGTGGAAAGTATTACTGTCTGATATCTTGGACCCCTGATCCCTGTATGCTGAGCCAAAAAGCTTATTGTAATATCTGTATGAACAAACTCACTGTCAACCTGTACTAAAAGATAAAGTGAAGGATGAGATGGAAGGGAAAAAAGATTTAAGAGAAAAGCAGAGTTCTGGAATTAAGACATCTTCTTGTGCCAAGAGAGGGACTTGCATATGTACAGAGAAGGTGAGTTTGCCCCAAAACTTGAAGACTGTAGATGTTGCAGCCCATTGTTCAGGGAGAATTTTGCCACACAAGGCTACAAAGAGGTGGCACACATTCCCCTGGGGATGGGGAAAGTTAGGTCACCACCTCACTTCTCTGAAGGTGGTGTGCCTGTTTCTATTGGTTGGGGAGAATTAGGTCACAATCCCATTGTTTTGATAGGGTTGGGCCTGTTCCCTATAGGTTGGGGAGTGTGAGGTCCCCAACTCACTGTTCTGAAGGGGGTGGACATATTCCCCACAGATTAGAGGAAGCCAGGCTTCCACCTCATTCTTCTGACATTGGGCCTGTATAACAGAGATTAGGGAGAATGTTGTTGCCACCTCACTGTACTAAGGGTTTGAGACTGTACCCCAGAGATTGGGGAAAATGTGGCCATCACCTCAATGTTTTTGGAAGGTGAGGTCTGGAAGTTGGTCACCACCCAGATGCTTGATGAGGGTGGAACCAAGAAAATGGCTGTTGGGCAAGCCTATGGAAAGGGTGAGCTTCCATGAGGCCCCCAGGAGAAGAAGAAATAATAATCTAAGAATGTCTCTCAGACTTTAGAAGCATGCCCTGGAAGTTTCTGTAACAATCAGAGACCTGTGATGCATATTTCCCTCCCAAATTCTCCTTGTGGCAATGCAAATTTTATCCTATGTCTGTCCTCCTGTATATTTGAACCAGATAACTTGTTTTGTATGTTTCACAGGTAAACAGCCAGAAGAAACTTTGCCCCAAGACAAACTGTATTCCTGTAAGTGATTATGATGTGATTTTTTACTTAGCATTGCTTCTGAAAAGATTTAACATTTTCTGCAAAAATGTAATGGCTTTTTGGGATTCAAAGGAAGGATGAATCCCAAAAAGAGAAAAATTATGTTCGTAAACTAATCTGTTCCTCTGGGTGTGATAAGTTTTGATAGTATTAAATTCAAAGAATTTAACTTTACATGATAAAATCAATTTAGGAACTTTGATTTGACCACATCAGTAGGGTGTGACTTAGGTTAAGTCCCCATTCCCTTGGTGGGCTGAGGAGAGATCTTTGTCATTTTTCATTCTAGGGCCCCAGAGAAAGATGATCCATTTGCATGATTATTTGCAGCTGATATAGAAAGCCCAGAAAGACATGAGCCCTGAGCCAAGGGAGAGGGGAAGTCCTGAGAGATGAGCCCTAACCAGGGAAGAAAGGACTGGAAGCCCAGAGGGAAAGGAGAGACAAGGAAGAAATCAGTGACCATCTTGCTTCAACATGTGGCAACTGCCTTTGGTGAGAAGGCAATCTTCAGCTGCACTCTATAGGGCCTTGTACCTGTAAGCTTTTACACCAAACACCTTTTATAAAAGCCAGCAGATTTCTGTTACTTTGAATCATCACCCTTTTGGCAGACTAATACATGTTCCTTAGAGGAAAGGGACTCAGAAATGATTTTCTATTTGTACTGAGTACCCTCAAATTGGAAAAGGAAAAAGATATATTGAGAAATTTAATATACTCATAATAATAATGATGACTGTTATTCATGTAACTTCACCACAGGCAGGTAGAGCATTTCCTTGAATATGTTGGAGATTAGGAGGAGTAAGTGAAACTCAATAAAAATCCCCTAATTATCTTATATTCCTAAGGTGAGGCATATATTTGATGTTGACTCACTCCATATCCATGCCAAGCTCCTTGTAATAAGAATAATTATTCTTATTAGTCCATAGACTTCAAAGCTAAACACTATTTCACAGAATCTCTTGTAGCTAGGATTCCACCAATTTTCTAGCATCCATGGAACTGTTTGCCCCACATGGCATAAGGAAGACTTGAGCAATATGAGATGGCAGTGGCCAGTAGGAAGACCTTATGTCCAATTAGTACCATGGCAGATGTGCTTAATGAATTCCTCCAAAGTCTATGGAGATGGACGCAGTTTCCTGATGTAGCTTTTTAAGTATAGCAAATTATGTGGGATCTGGAACCACAGCGGCAGTAGCTCCCTCAGCAATCAATTTCTTTTATGTGTTTCTGGATTGGAACTTAGGACAGCCTAGAGCCTGCTACTGTAGGTCAACTAATGATTTGATTCCAGAAATGATTTTGAATTGCACACAAAATATGCTGAAAGTGATAGAATGTGACAGAATGACTGTTAAGAGTGAAAATCTATGGAACACTCTGGTTGTGCAATGGGTAAAAATTGACCGGCTCAGAAAGCATGTAAGAATTGGAAATTTAATAGGTTGAGATGTTTGTATAAAACATAAATTGAGTATCACAGTTGGTTTCTAAGAATGATAGGTGAAATGAACATGTGGATTTCAAGGGGCCATACTTAGATGATGCATGAGAATTGGTTTTCAAGTAGGTGCTGTTTAGTTTCTTGCAGCAACTGTGCAAGGAGAAATAGTTGAGTGGCTTAGGGTAGGTGTGTAATGAGAAGAATTAAGGAACCACTAAAGTTATGCAACAGGTGTAATTGAATAGCATAGAGTTGAGTAGCACACAGTGGATTGCAAGGATAGAAATGGAATGTCACATAATGCACTTCTGCACTTCCAAATCATGTATTTTTCTGTTGTAAAATGGGTATGCAAGAAGTAAAAGCTTAATAGCATACTTGAGTGTGAAAGGAGTGATAAAGGAATAACATAGAGTGGGTGTGTTCAGAGCATTTGTGAAATAACACACAGAAGGTGTGCATGTTCAATGAATGAAGGGCATAGCATAGCTTTGTTGTGCACAGGGTGTAAGTTGAATAATATAAGCAGGTGTTTCATCAAATTGATGTGCAATGGAGAACACTGTGTGTAAAGAACATAGGCTGAAAAGCAGATTGCAAGGAGTGATGATAGAATAGCACAGAATGAGTGTGCATGGATTAGTGGATGAAATATCCTAGTTGTGCAATGTGTGTAAGGTGCATAGCATAAAGATGGAGTGCAGTGATTTTAAGTTGGATGGTTTGTAGAGACTGTGCAAGAAGTTTATGTTGATTAGTACACAAAGGTTGTGCCATAAAAGTTATGGTTAGTTTTAAGGAGGGATTATTGAGTGACAGAGAACAGTGGTGTAAGTGTGAACATTGGTGGTTCTTAATAGGTATGTAATTAGTGGCTGTTGAATCACAAACAGTGAATATGAGAGGGATTATAATTCAGTGAAGCAGAATGGGTGTTCAGGCAGTATAAATGAATGATACAACCTGGTTTGTATAATGATTATAGCTTAAGATCAAAATGATAGTGAATAACTATTGGAATTTTAACATTTCACAAAGAGTGCTTAAGGTGTTTAATTTGAACAACAAAATGGACACACAGATTTGATAGGCAAATAGATCTCCTGGGTGTGCAATAAGTCATATTTGAATGATGCAGAATGGGTATTCAAGGAGATCTTGAATTGCAAAAGGTGCCAGCACTAGAGGTAATTGTAAAATGAAAGAGCATGGCTGTGCAGAGAGGAAATGGAGGTAAAAAGTACTGCTATGCAATAGGTTAAGTTGATTAGCACAGAGAGGATTGTCTGAAACAAAAGTCGGATGGAGCACAATGGGTATATGACATTGTAAGCTGAATAGAACATAGTGAGTTTGAAAGGAGTTATGGTCAAATAATAAATGGAAGATATGCAATGATTGATGTTTTAATACAGATTGCAAGAATGGATGTTGGTGGTGTAGAATGGATGAGCATGTTGTGGGCGCTGAATTGCAGAAGGAGTGTGGATGGAGTCTGAGTTGTATGGAACATAGTGCATATGAAGGGAGTGGAGGGGAATGGCATCGATTTTGTGGAACAAGTGAAAATGGAATAGCACAGATGGGTACAATGAGTGAAAGTTGCACCCATACTGTGCCATTTAACTATCACATCTTGCAAAGCCACTGTTTGTGATTTAAAAATCCTGACACACCAGTTCTGTATAATTCAAATATGACTGCTTATTCACCTATCCATCATGCACACCCATTGTGTCAATTTATATGTTTTGCAAAGGCTTTGAAAGCCATTAAATTTCCAATCATTGTAGTTCATCTCTGATCTTATAGATATTGCCCAAAAAGGCAATGCCATACTCTTTCCAGCACCCTGCACAATTCAGCTATCACTCCATGAACATTTGTTTAACAAACATGCCTTGCACACCATCTCTGTTCCAACCACATTCAACATTTTTCACACCATTTTTGTGCCAATTATCTCTCCTGCTTGGCATACTCATTTTACAATTAAACATGCACACAATTGCAACCCATTCTGCAACACCTACCATCACTTTTTTCATACCCACTGTTGTGGCTATACCTTAAAACAAGATGGACCACTGCACAAAATGTGGTTTAGGCAATGAAATGGATGATGCTATTTATACACCAGGAGTGTATGAAAAAGTTTGTTAATCACAGAATGAGGTTATCTGTGGAAAGCAGTGCAGACTTTCCAAACAAGTCAAATAATGAATTGAAAGAGCAAGGACAGTCTTGGGTTTTCATCATGGTTAGGGTTTGAGTTTGAGATGAGGGATCCTGCACAAAGTCAGGGATATTCATAATTTGAATTTTCCACTGGCATAAAAGGGGGGGGCCAACCAGGATTTCTTATAAGCTTGCCCAAAAATAAGGAAGAAGGGGAAGATAAAGAGTGAGGTTTAAAATATGTTAACAGTCAAGAAATGGAGTCAGACACTCTCTTACAACCTCTCACTGGCGTTTGATGAATAATATATACCATGTTTAATTTAATTGAATTTGAACTCAAGTCAACCATTATGGTGCTCTCTGAGACCTGCAAACTTAAGTGACTAAGGTGAATATTCTGTAGAAAGCCTTCTCCAAGAACCTGGAATTTTATATTCTGAACATGAAATGCCTGCCTTGGTCACTTAATATCTGGAACTAAAATTTGGTTAATGAATGGCTTGTTGAGGCCTTGTAATGTAGCTTTAGTTTGTTTACAGACATATGTGTCTTTGACTTATATACTGGGTATCTATGAGACAAATTATTTGGAGAGTCTTTCATCTATTCAGGGACAACATTGGATAATAAATTGTTCTTGCTGAATTTGGCCAGACCAGATATCCAGACCATTGACAGTGGCCCAGGAGTATGTAAAAAGGTGCTGATGGTGCACATTGTTAGCTAAGGAATCCAGTACTAAGAGAACTTATTTGGCCAATTGTGTTGATATTTAAGTCCTATATTTTGTCTGGGAAATCTCAGTTAAGGGACATAAATCAATAGTTCTTCAGTGATATCTATAAAGTGTGATGGTGGTGAATACATCTGTAAAGTGTGTGGATTCCCTTCACTCTTCACTCAGTTGATCCCAAGGGGCATTCCAGGTAACCAAAGGGTCTGCAAAAGTGGTGACTTCCTCCAGCACTATGGCATCTTTCAAGAGACTGAGGAAAAAGAGGCAACTTCTATTGCAGATAGGATGTGCCAGAGAACACAAGTTTGGCACTAAGTATAGCAAGGAAGCCTCAGTGGCTGTGTTGAGCTTGTAGGGTGCTCATTCCATGACAAGGCAAAATGGAAATCTGTATACAAAGTCCATTGGCTCAGGGTCTGTGAAAGTCTCTATTTCCAGGAGGGTCCAGCATGTGGCCAGCAATTGCCACTACAATGGCAAGTAGCATAGGTCCCCTGAGGACTGTTTCTTGCATCAGAAGCTCATGGACAAATTATGGCCATCATAGGTGGTCCAGAGTCTGTAGGAGGCACGAGATGTTGGTAAAGCCTGTACAGTGAGGGAAACTTTGGAGGACATGAAAGGGATTTCCTAATTTTTGCAATTTTGACAGATTCTAGAGATCTTTGAGAAGGCCCCATTCAAGGTAGCCAATTTGCAAGAAAGGTCATACATAGACTTAAGTACTATTTAAAAATGAATAGTATGTTTTCTCTAGAAACTAAAAAAGCTAAAACATATTGAACTTGTTTTTAAATTGTGAGTGGTGAGAGAGTCAGTTTTTCTTCACAGTATCAGTGATGGGGCAGCTCTTGTATAGCCAAATAGTGTTCAGAACTTTAACTGAGGTGCCTTGCATTACGTGTGGGACAAGGGCCCATTTATAAACTATTTTATGGCTATTCATATGTCCTTGTGTAGTAAAGGGTTAATTCAGCAGGCCTTGGATATTAAAACCATGAACATTCTAATATAATTTCTGGTCATTGAGCTCCTGGGAGATAACATCTGAGCCTTGTGAATATTCTGCATACCAAGAAAATTTTTGTATGCTTGAGGCCTTGGGTGATGCCACAGACTTTATACTAATAATGTGATTTTTTGTTAATACCTGTTTCTTTATGCCTGGGGCTTTGGACACACTCTGTCATTTTGACTTGAGGGGAATTGGAGACTGAGCAGCTAAGGTGTGTCATATGGATACACAATTCCTATATGAGTAACACCCATTAAAATCCCTGCACACCATGAATCAAGTTGGTTTCCCTGGTTGGCAACACTTGTCATGTATTGTCACACATAATTGCTGGGAGACTTAAGTATTGTCCATACAAATTCCCTAGAGAGGACAACTGGAAGCTTGTGCCAGGTTTCTTCAAGATACATTTTAATCTGCATCCTGTCAGTGTAAGAAACCATTAGTGTTCATAGTATAGATTTTCAGAGTTCTGTGAGTCCTACTAAATTATTAAAACTGAGTTTGGTCTTGGGGACTCCCTACTTAGACCTGAATGATTGTTTCAAATGACTCTCTTTGGAGGAGGATGTTTTCAACGTTATCTCATACCTGTGACACAGGACAAATGTGGATTCTAAGACCTTGCATGCAAAAGTGTATTGTATCCCTTCACAGGTGAAAGCAAACTGTGATTGACAGGCTATTGAAATAGGCACTGAACAAAACATATTAACCCAATATTAAATAGAAAATTATTTACTGGTTGCTTATTGGATGGTGTCAGAAATTTCAATATTTTGGATACAAGGGCCTTGGTGGATGGGAACACAGTATTAACATTGTGGTGATCCACCATGAGGCACCAGTCATTCTTTTCAACATAAGAACAGGTCAAATTAGACTTTTAAATGGAGAAGCAGTGAAAGAAGGGGATAATTATTCCATCTTTCAATAGGTATAGTTTCAAACCTTAAAGGCCCTGTTTTGATTTACATTGGGCTGTATTAATTAATTTAAGTGGAAAGGGGTGGAGGAAGTTAGTCTATCGGGCCATATTTTGTCAAACCAATTTGTCAGTGCTAAATACAATTTCACTTTATTCTGCATTGAGTCAAAGTGTCCAGGCCCATTAGGGGATAGTTTAGGGAAATGATGCTGTGAACATGGCACATTTTGGCAAGCACTAGTTTTGATACTTTTAGTGAGTCATACCTCTGTCCTCTTTTTTTGTTTAGTTATTCCCTAAAACTATAGGGACACATGGTCTAAATTTAATGGAATCCTCTTAACTGTAAATTGAGCCCCAGTTTTAGGGTCACAAGGGTTTGCCAGTTAATGCATATCAGTAAATCTTTATGTTAATTTAGAACTTAGATTGTAGAGGTGCAAAAGCAGATCAATGCACTTTTATCTCTTTGTTGCATATTTCCCTTAGCACTATTTGGATTTCCATTTGAGTTACATTGTGGACTTTTATTTCAGTTTTACCTTTTTTCAGTTTTATATTCTATCTTAATGTAAATCTCATACCTTATACCAAAATTATGAAAAAAAGGATCATAAACCTAAAAGTAAAATGTAAAACTGAAAAAAAAAATTTAGAAGCATAAGAGAAAAGTAATGTCATAGAGTTTGTATATATTACTATGTATTAGAAAAAAACATTTAGAATGAAGCACAGGAAAAAAATCTTTGGGACTAGGTTTTTGTGAGGTGTTCATAGACATTAGAGTGAAAGCATGATCCAGAAAAGAAAAAGCAGGTTGGACTTCATCAAAATTGAAAACTTTTGCTCTGCAAAAGTCCCTGTTAAAAGGATGAAAAGACAAGGTAAAGCCTTAGAAAATATCCTTTCAAACCATATACCTGATAAATTATGTCACGATGTATATATAAAGAACCCTCACAATTCAATAGAAAAAAAATCTAATTAGAAATGGACAAAACACATAAAGAGACATTGCACTGAAGAGGATTCATAGATGGCAAATAAGCACATGAAAAAATGTTCAACATCAATAGCCATTAAGGAAATACAAATTAAGCCCATTGACTTATTAGGAGAAATAAAATTTTAAAAGTAGAGACAATAGCAAATATTGAAGAGGATGCAGAGAAATTAAATCTCACATACATTACTGGTAGGAATGTAAAATGGTTCAATCATTCTGAAAAATAATGTGGCAGCTACTTAAGAAAACATACATTTAACATACAATCCATCACTTGCATTTCTAGACATTTATCTCAGAGACATGAAAACTTATGTCCACAACAAAACATGTATACAAATGTTCATAACAGCTGCATTTATAAGTGCCCAAAAGTGGTGACAATATAAATGTTCTAAAATAGGTGAATGATAAAATTAAATTAACTTCTGTACCATGGAACAATACTCAGCAATAAAAAGGAATGAACTATTGATGCACTTAACAACTTGTATGGATCTCAAGGGCATTTGTCTTAAGTGACAAAAGAATAACCTGAATGATTTCATTTCTATAACAACCCATAAGTGATGAAATTATAGAGATGAAAAGCTGATTGATTAATGGTCTTCAGGTTTAAGGATAGATACATGGGGAAGAGGGATAAGGGTACATATAAAGAGGTAACATGAAGGAGATCTTTGTGGTAATGTTATAGTTTTGTATGTGGATGGCAGTGTTACTCAAATGAATCTACACATGTGATAAATGGCATAGAATTATACACACATTATGTTGATGTTAATTTCCTGGTTTTGATAGTATAATATAATAACAAGAGACATAATCATTGGAGGAAACTGGGTGAAGGGTACATAGAAACACCCTACAGTTTCTTAGAAAATTATTGTGATTCTGAAGGAGACATGTGAGTTCCCTGGGTTCTTTTTATGCCCATCATAGAAAATTTGGGTCCACACCAACTTTGATTATTCAAGGGAAAGAGTTCATTAAGCCAGAGGAGATGTGGAGACAGACAAATCCTCAAATCAGACTCCATGAACAGCATAAGTAATAACATTATATTGGCTTGTGTAAGTGGTTGGGTTATATGATTGACAAGTAGGGAGGGGTTACATCTTGTACATGCTTTATCATGCTTGGTCATACATTCCATGTATAGAAAATGATGCCTAAATCCCACCCAGAAGTGTAGAATTTACTGTTATAATTAACGAAAATTCAGCTAAGTTCATTCTACTAAACTGCTGAGTCTGCACTCTAAACTGGAAAGATGCAGTTTGTGGGTATCTAGATTTTGTGTTTATCTTCCTGCTGGAGTGGGACACAGAGTTGGAGCTTGTTGATGGAACTGTAGTTCCATCTATTGGAGAAAATTTTGGTTGGACTTTCCTTTTCCTGGATCACTGGTATAGAGAGGCTGGTAAACTACAAAAAGTCCAGTAGCTGGCAATTATATGGGAAAAAAAGGTGACTAATTTTAAGATAACTGGAATGAAGAGGAAGATAAGCATGATAGGTATTATAGGGCCAAGGAAACTCAACCAGTTGGAATTCCATGGAAAGAAATCTTTTATTGATATCCAGATTGACTGGGCAGAGGGATTGTTAAAGTTATGTAGCCATGTTGCCTTTTTATATAGTCTTTATATATCATAACCTCCTAGTTCATTTCCCTAGGCTAAGGCTCATGAGGATTTAATAATTGAAATTCTCTTTTCATTTACTCATGAGTCAAGGGAAGCTGTGATGGGACAGAATTTCTAGGAACAAAATAAAGGCAACTATTCTGATATTCAGTGGAGTCTGTTTATGAGGAAAACCCAAAAACCTAGGTTAGTTAAGATGTAGATAATCCGTGTCAGTAGGAGAAGGATTAGAACAAAAGTCAAGTACAGCATGGATGTCAAGTCAAATAATCAGGTTGGGGTGCTTCCCTCAGTGTTGAGGGACTTTCTTGATAAGCAATTTTGTCTCTGTTTTGGAATGTCTGTCATTTCATGCTGTTGTATTGGATCCATGGTGCAATTCCCTGCAACTTGAGGGAAGAGTGCATGACAGGCAACACTATGTGGGACCCAGTCAATTTGGGGCTTAGCTGACAGGATGGGTGGTTTTCCATATGCAAAAGCAGTCCAGTCTCTTGTTCAATACTACACAATGTGGTGTCTGTGGGGAATTTAAATGTTTAGAGGCAAAGTTTTAGATTTTATGCAGGATTGTGCCCCAAAGACCTAACATATTGGATAGTAGCTAATACAAAGTTAGCATGCATGTTACCTGTATATTCATTTTTAAGAAATGGATTTCCATAAGTCCTTTCATAAGAACTTAAATCAAATCCTCTTCATAGAGCAGTTCTTAATCACAGCAGGGCAATGGGCAAGATTTTATCTCACTTGAGGTGAGTCTCTAAACAAATCTTAGCTATCATTCCTTTAAAGGTGTGATTCATTTGCTAAGGAGATTGAGATCTCCAGGGAGAATGCAAATGTTAATCTATACCAAACAGTCCACAGGCATCTTTGGTTACCTTAGAGATAAAGGCTACTATGTCATCACTTTGTATGGAAATAGGAAGTCCAAGTCTAAAGCTTGGAATTATTTCTTTAAGTAAAATTCCTACTACCTCTTGAGCATTTTCTGATCAGCAAAGGAAGGCTACCACCCTTCCAGTGAAGGTGTCTACAAAAACTAGCAATTATTTGAAAATTCCCAGTGCTTTGAGCATTAGAGTGAAGTTAGTTTGCCTCCTTCCAGGCCCTGGAATTCTAATTCATTCTTAAAGTTAAGGGATTAATCTGATGGTTATCTTTAGCACAAATCACATATTGGGCATTCACAGTTTGAATAGTTCTTTGTAAATTAGGACCAACTAGAAATTTGGATATCTACTGAAGAATAGTCTCTCATGCATAAAGCCTCTGCTTGTGTAAGGGCAAGACAATAGGTTTGACTAAGCTTTGGGGGAGGAAGATTTTGCTATTATTTGACTCTTCCCTTGCTAGTCAGCCACTTTATGTTTTTCTATTATAATCTCAATCCTTTGCTCTTGATAAGCATTTTTCATATAGCTGGAGGTTAGGCTTTTACTGAGGTGTGAGTTATTTAAGAAGCCATAGTTATTGAGGTTTCACTGAGCATAATGATAGCATACCCAGTGCACCACTTTTCATGATCCATAAAACTGCTTCATTTTTTAAAAGTTCTATATCAGAGTCAAAGAAGATCAAATCTGTGAGTCCTGGTCCATTGGAATATAACTCATCAAATGACTGTACACAATCATGTTTATGTGATAACCAGTCAGTTTCATAGCTGGAATCCAGAATGAAGGTGGCTGGGTCTAACTTAGTCATTACATTCAATTGACACTAGGGTTGTCTAACAATGCAACTTGATACTTGTTTAATCTTCCCATAGTGAGCCAAAGCACCCTTTTTCTTCCAGAAATGTTAAAATGTAGCAAGAAATAAAGATCACTGTAAACATTCCAAGCTTCTTATAAAAGGTCACAGGTGGCTGCTACAGCCCTTAGACAAACTGGCCAGCCTTTGTCCACTGGATCTATTGCCTCCAAAAGGTTGTGTTAGGACTCCTAGTACAACTTCATGGCACTCGTGCGCAGATGAATGGAATTTTTTTCAAAGGTCAGGCAGTACCAAAGCTGGAACAGTAACTTTTGTTTAAAGTTCTGAAAGCAAATGCAAACTCTAATGTCCAGACTAGGGTCTCTTTCTCATTTCCCATAAGAACCTCATATAGTTCCTTGGCTATAAGTCCAAAATTTGGTATCCACATTCTACAACAACCAGCCAAGCTGAGAAAACCTGAGTTCCTTTTTATACTTAGGCTTTGACACTCAGCATAAAGCTTCTTTCCAACTGGGCAATAGGGCCCATTGTCCCTCTAATAGCTCTAAACCAACATATTTAACATGGGTTTG
>JAQZBX010057919.1:0-17851 GCA_029593785.1 Cabassous unicinctus
TTGAGTACTATGTTTCCTGTAGGTTTTTCATATATGCACTTTACTTATTGAGAATGTTTCCTTCTATTCCTATCTTTTGGGGTGTTTTTTTTTTTTTTTATCAAGAAAGGATGTTACATTTTGTCAAATGCTTTTTTTGCATCAATTGAGAGGATTATGTCATTTTCTTCTCCAATTTATTAATGTGGTTATCACACTAATTAATTTTCTTGTATTGAACCACTTTTGCATAACTGGAATAAAACCCACTTCATTGTGGTGTATAATTATTTTAATGTGCTTTTGGATTCTGTTTGCAAGAATTTTGCTGGGGATTTTTGCATCTATATTCACTACAGATATTGGTTTATAATTTTCTTTTTTCATAGTATCTTTATCTGCTTTTGGTTTAAGGTGATGTTGGCTTCATAGAATGAGTTTGGTAGAATTCTTTCCTGTTCAATTTTTTGGAAGAACTTGAGGACAATTAGTATTAGATCATATTTGAGTAATTGGTAGATATTATGGTTAGGCTGATGTGTCATCTCAGCCAGGTAATGGTACCCAGTTGTTTGGTCAAGCAAACACTGGGCTAATTGTAATACAAGGGAATTTCATGGACTTTAATCATCCATGAGTTGATTGCATAGATGGCTGATTAAATCTACAATCAACTAAGGAGATTACAGTCAGTAACGAGTGATGTCTCATCCAATCAGTGGAAGGCTTTAAAGGGAAAAGAGATGATTTAAGCAGTCTGAGAAAGAGAATTCTCATCTTAACTTCAGACAGACAGTGTTTCCTGGGGAATTCATCAAGGACCTTCATCGGGCTCCTGGTTTGCAGCATGTCCTATGGAATTTGTACTTGTATGCACAAGTTGCATAAGACAATTTTATAAAATCTCATACTATTTACAGATATCTCCTTTCTATTCTGTTTCCTGAGAGAAACCTACCTAATACAGCTTGGTACCAGGAGTGGTTCTTGAGAACAGAATCTTAAAAATGGGATTTCTGAATTGGTTCTGGGATTTTTGCAATGGGCTCTTTACTCTGATTAGATTCAAAGGCAATAATCAAGAGGCCACTGAGAGTCCATGGTGTAAGTTGGCAATAGAAATATACAAGTTATCACCATTTAATACAAGTACTTCCATGCATATAAGAGGCAAGGAACTGGGTGAAAGTGTTCTTAACACCTTAATATAGTTTTGTGGAGTTAAAAGGTACAGTGATGTTGGCTGGCTGTTCCTGAATATACTGGATACAATTACAAAAGAGAAGGATGAGATGAAGGCTTCAAATTTGCAACTTAAGTACTGCAGGAATGATGTGAATGCTCTATGTGTGCTTTGAAAGAAAATCTTATTTCATGCAGCTGCAGACTTGAGATCTCTGCAAAACAGACTCAGAGTCTCATAGTACAAGTAGCAGAGTTACAGTGGAAACTAACATCTCAACCTTGCAGGCTATCTGCCTTCAAAGTGAGGCCATTGATTAGAAAGGAGTAGAACCTTGAGGATTGGGATGAAGCCATACGGGTTGATGATGATATCAATGGGAACACTGAAACATTAAATTCTGCTGAAATTTTGCAGGTAAACCTGTAATGGTTTGCCCTGAGGATATCACCCAATGTTAAGCTTGCATCACCCAATATCCATCCTCCTCCCTGTCCTGAGGCAGGTATCACCCAACCTCAAGCCTGCCCTACCCAATCTACAGCCTGCCCCAAAGGGTCTTTACCTTTTCCTTGCACTGAGGAAAACACCACCTAACTTCCATCCTGCCCTGAGGAATCTGCTATCCAACCCCCACCTGAAAAGATTAATCCTGTCTCACCAGAGGAAACTGTAAGGGAATGCCCTGAGGTAATTTGCTTGCAAAACACTTCTAATTCTTCTCCTTACTCATCCTCACCACCCCTCTTCTCTTCCAGACCTCTAACTAGACTAAAATCAGAAACCCCCAAAGATGAAGAGCAAACTGTGACCCATGAGGAAGTACACTATACTCTGAAAAAGCTGCATGAGTTTTCCAATTTATATAGACAGAAATCAGGGGGAATATGTGTGGGAATGGGTATTAAGGGTATTGTTTAATGGTGGTAGGAATATTAGGAATATAAAGTTGGATCAAGCTGAATTTATTGATATGGGTCCACTAAGCAGAGAATCTAGTTTCAGTGTTGTAGCATGAGGGATTAGAAAGGGCTTTAACAGGTTGTTTGGGTGGCTGGCTGAAACATGAACCAAAAGATAGTCTACAATGCTTGAGGTCAAGATGCCCAATTTACCCTTGTATACTGTAGATGAGGGGATCCAAATGCTCAGAGAGATTGGAATGCTAGAATGGATTCACAATTTAAGACATCTCCACCCACTCCAGGAATGTCCAGAGGACACACCTTTTACAAGGGCTATGAGAAATAAATTTGTGAGACTAACTCCATCTTCCTTGAAGATCTCTGTGGTTGGTCTTCTCTGTAGGTCAGATATTACTGTTGGAACTGCTGTCATGGAACTAGACTCCTTCAACACTATGGGGGTGATGAGATCCTGGGCTCACAGAAGCCAAGTAGCAGCACTTAATCGTCAAAGACAAGGTGAGCATGGCTACCACAGTGAAATGCAGACTTAAAGCAGCAATCAAAAGTCACATGAAGCTATGGTTTTGTGTAATAGATCATGGAGTACCTATAAGTAAAATAGATGGGCAGTCTACTAAATTCCTACTTGATCTGTACAAGCAGAAGAGGTCGAGGTTGAGTGGACAAAACCCTAACTTGAATTACAGAAACAGAGGATCATGTCTCCTTAATCAATTCCCAGACTTGAGACAGTTTACAGACCAGAGCCCCTTGAATGAGGGGAAGGCCAGGTGCCCTCGTGGAAGGACCCTGTTATACTGCCAAAAATTTATACTGTTTATCTTCCTCCTAGCTTTCCCCAAAGAGACTTAAGGCTTTTTAACAGGATAAATGTGCATTGGGAAAAGGAAATGATCAGAAATTTCAGGGATTATTAGACACTGGCTCAGAAGTGACATTAATTCCAGGAGACCCAAAACATCACTGTGGTCCACCAGTCAGAGTAGAGGCTTATGGAGGTCAGGTGATTAATAGAATTTAAGCTCAGGTCCATCTCATAGTGAGTCCAGTGGGTCCCCAGACCCATTCTGTGGTTATTTCCCCAGTTCCAGTATGCATAATTGGAATAGACATACTCACTAGCTGGCAGGATCCCTGACTTGGGGCGTAAAGGCAATTAAGGTAGGAAAGGCCAAGTAGAAGCCACTAGAATTGCCACTACCTAGTAAAATAATAAACCAAAAGTGATACTGGATTCCTGGAGGGATTGCAGAGATCAGTGCCACCATCAAGGATTTGAAGGATGCAGGGGTGGTGATTCCCACCACATCCCCATTCAACTCTCCTATTTGGCCTGTGCAGAAAACAGATGGATATTGGAGGATGACAGCAGATTATCATAAACTTAACCAGGTGGTGGCTCCAATTGCAGCTGCTGTTCCAGATGTGGTGTCAGTGCTTGAGCAAATAAACACATCCCCTGGTACCTGGTATACAGCTATTGATCTGGCAAATTATTTTTTCTCAATTGCTATTAGTAAGGACCACCAGTTTGCTTTCAGCTGGTAAGGCCAGAAATATGCCTTCACTGTCCTGCCTCAAGGGTATATCAACTCTCCAGCCCTACATCATAATATTGTCTGCAGGGAACTTGATCATCTCTCCTTCTCACAAGACATCACACTGGTTCATTATATTGATGATATCATGCTGAATGGACATAGTGAGCAAGGGTAGCAATTACTCTAGATTTATTCATAAGGCATTTGGATGAGAAAGGATGGGAGATAAATCCAACAAAAATACAGGGACCTTCCACCTCGGTGAAATTTCTAGGTGTCCAGTGGTGTGGGGTATGTCGAAATATCCCTTCTAAAGTGAAGGATCAACTGTTGCATCTGGCCCTTCCTACGACCAAAAAAGAAGCACAATGCTTGGTTGGTCTCTTCGGATATTGGAGACAACACGTTCCTCATTTTAATGTGCTATTCTGGCCCATTTACCAAGTGACCAGAAAAGCTACAAGTTTTGAGGGGGGTCTGGGGCAAGAGGAGGCTCTGTGACAAGTCTACACTGCTGTGCAAACTGCACTGCCCCTTGGACCATATGGTCCAACAGATCCAATGGTGATGGAAGTGTCAGTGGCAAATAAAAATGTCATCTGGAGCCTTTGGCAGGCCCCTATAGGAGAATCATAATGCAGACTCTTAGATTTTTGATGCAAAGCCCTGCCATCCTCTGCAGATAACTGTTCTCCTTTTGAGAAACAGCCTTTGGCCTGCTGCTGGGCCTAGTAGAGACTGAACACTTAACCATGAGCCACCTAGCTACCATGAGACCTGAGTCGCCTATCATGATTTGGGTATTATTTGACCCACCAAACCATAAAGTTGTGTGTGCACAGCAGCACTCCATAATAAAGTGGAAGTGGTATATATGAGATAGGGCTTAAGCAAATCCTGAAGGCACAAGTAAGTTACATGAGGAAGTGGTCCAAATGTCCATGGTTACCACTCCTACCACATTACCTTCTCTTTCCCAGCCCACAGCTATGGCTTCTTGGGTAGTTCCTTACAATCAGTTACTGAGGAAGAGAAAACACAGGCCTAGTTTACAAATGGTTCTGCACCATATGCAGGTACCACCTGAAAGTGGACAGCTGCACACTGCAGCTCCTTTCTGGGATGTCCGTGAAAGACAGTGGTGAGGACAAATCCTCCCAATGGACAGAAATTTGAGCAGTGCACCTGGTGGTTCATTTTGCTTGGCAGGAGAAATGGCTGGAGGTGTGTTTGTACACTGATTCGTGGGCTGTTGCCAATGGTTTGGCTGGATGGTCGGGGACTTGAAAGGAACATGATTGGAATATTTGTGACAAAGAGGTCTGGGGAAGAGATATGTGGATAGTCCTTTCTGAGTGGGCAAAAAGCATGAAAACATTTGTGTCCCACATGAATGCTTACCAGAGGGTGACTTCAGCAGAGGGATATTTTAATACTCAAGTGGATAAATGACCCACTCTGTGGCTAGCACTAGCGTCTTCCACTGTCATTGCCCAATGGACTCATGAACAAAGTGGCCATGGAGGTAGGGATGGAGGTTATACATGGGCTCAGTAACATGGACTTCCCCTCACCAAGGGCCACCTTGGCTAAAGCCACTGCTGAGTGTCCAATCTGCCAGCAGCAGAGACCCACACTCAGCCCCTGATATGGGATATGGCACCATTCCCCAAAGTGATCAGCCTGCTACCTGGTGGCAGGTTGATTATATTGGACCACTTCCATCATGGAAGGGCAATGATTTGTTCTTACTGGAACAGATACATACTCCAGATATGGGTTTTCCTTCCCTGCAAGAAATTCTTCTTCCAAATTACCATCTGTGGACTTACAGAATGTCTTATTCACCACCATGATATTCTATACAACATTGCTTCTTATTAAGGAACCCACTTCACAGCAAATGATGTGCAGGAATGGGCACATGCACATGGAATTCACTGGTCTTGCAATGTTCCCCATCATCTTGAAGCAGCTGAATTGATAGAATGTGGAATGGCCTTTTGAAGACTCACAGTGCCAACTAAGTGGCAGAACCTTGCATGGTTGGGGCAATGTTCTCCAGGAGGCTGTCTGCTCTAAATCATTATCCACTCTATGGTGCTGTTTCTTCCATAGCCAGGATCCATGGGTTCAGGAATCAAGGGGTGGAAATGAAAGTGGCACCACTCACCATTACCCCTAGTGATCCACTAGGAAAATTTTTGCTTCCTGTCCCTGCAAACTTAAGCTCTACTAGTCTACAGGTCTTAGTTCCAAAAGGAGGATTCATTTGAACTGGAAGTTAAGACTGCCACCTGGCTCCTCATGCCCTTGAATCAACAGGCAAAGAAAGGAATACTGTACTGGCTGGAGTGGTTGATCTTGACTATCAAGGGAAGATAGGACTCCATCTACACAATGTAAGTAAATAAGAGTTTTCCTGGAATACAGGAGATCCCCTAGAGCGTCTCTTAGCAGTACCATGCTCTGTGGTTAAAGTCAATGGAAAATTGCAACAACTCAATCCAAGCAGTACCAACAATGGCACAGAAGCTTCAGGAATGAAAGTTTGGGTCACCTCACCACTGAAGAAAAGCCCCCAATTCCCCGCCCTTAACTGTTGTAACAGCTGATAAGGAAGAAGGCTTCTGTTTCCCTATCAGTCAGCTGCAGTAAGCCAGGGGTTTTACCCTGGTTTAATATCTTAGGAGTCAGGGAAGGGAGCCATTTCTGGGTGATGCTGCAAGGGTTTAGGAACTCACGTTTGTTGATTATGGTTCTTCGAGTTCTTCATCTCTCTGTCCCTCGCTCTCCTGGGATTTGTGCAGCACTGTCTTTGTCTGCTCACTCCCAATACAGGTCCCTCAGACAGCTTTTGGCCCTTTCTCTGTGAGAATTGAGCCCTGCCTGCCTGCTCCAATGCCACGTTCCCAGAACTCCTTCTTTTAATTTTCAATCAATATCTTTCTTGGCTAATAGGTGAATGAAATTGTCCCAATGTTCAATTCTCTGGCCATGAAAATAAAGGAAATCTTTTTTTAAATTCCATTGTACCATAAAAATCTAATTTCAAGTTCTTAGTTATATCCAACATCTTACCACAGATACCATTAGTTACAATGTTCAATTAATTGTACTCTTTTTTATATTTTGGATGAATTAAAGATAAAAATTACATGTTGCCAACAGGAAATTTTTGTAGTCTTAGAAATATTAAGGTTTTCCCTAGCAGCTAAGTTTGGTAGAAAAGCAAGATTGTAACTTAAATTCTGAGAAATGTTTTACCTCTTTTTTTTAATTGGAAGATTCTCTGAACATTTTATTTTTCTGTTTCTGAAATACAAATTGACATACATTTTTGTTACATATAATTTTAACAAGCTTAACATTCTTTCAATGCAGGATGACTTATATAGGTACTTTAAAACTTCCTTTAAACCTTATGCTAAGTTATGCTGCAGTAACAAATGTCTCCAAAACATTTGTTGCTTAAAACAACAAATGTATATTTCTTGGTCCCATTAAATATCCACTGTGGTTTAAAAGAGGCTCAGCTCCATCTGTTATTCATCCAGTGGCCCAGGCTAATTAATCAGGCTTAATCTGGAAATGGTGGGTTTATGGCCAAGGCAAAGGCAGTGCATGTTGTTGCTTCTGCTCACATTCCACTGGCCAAGTCAAGTAACAAGTGTGATATCAATGGAATAGGAATGTATAGGAAGGAGCTGCGTAACAGCTTGGCTACCAGTGCAATGCTAAGATGCATCAAAGGATGCTTAAAATTGCCAAAAAGTCATTGTGTTCAAATATGACCTGGAAACATTTTATCTATTCGGCTTTGGTCATTCTCAACTATTTGACTGATGTGATCAATTGAGGAGTCCTATCAAGTCACCAATATTTCATCATTTGTTACTGTGTCCTCAGTCTTTGGTAAACTTAGATTATTTTCCTGGAAAATGACAGCTCAGTAAATTTTTCACTGTGAATAACCATAGAATATTGTACTTTATTGCAAGGCTTTTTTTCCCCTAAAGTAAAAGAACACAGTACTGCATAAAACCCCCACATGTATTTTTCTCATTAACTCTTCATAGTAAATGGATATTAATTCATGTTACTATGAATTACAATGGAGTGTATAAGCTGCTATGGAATTATACCTTGCAGCTACATGATTGCCTGGAGAGTTTCTGGGGACTAATGTTATTATCTCAAGCAACACCAGAGGAAATAATATAATTTATTGCCTATTATAAAATGCTACCTCATTTTTTCTTACCAGCTTGGCAGGTTGAAATAAAATTTTTTAAAGTCAAAGTATTAGATTTTTTAAAAACCCCACATTTCCCCCTTCTCTTTATCTCCCTGAAACCTTTAACAAGCAGGCATAAAAATCAGCAGGCAACTAAACTTGTCGAGGTCTCTCTGGAAGAAAAGGCTTTAGAATTAGGTATGTCTATCTTCTGGATACCATTCATGAGATCACTGCTCCAATAATTTTTGGTTTGGTGCCTTGAAATACACTTTGAAATTCAAAGTATGATAAAGAGAGAGAGAAAGAGAAGGGGAGAGAGAGATTAGATAGATAGATAGATAAAAAATAGGAGGGAAAGAAGGGAGAGAAAGAAAGAGAGGCATTAGATCATCATAGAGCAAGATTTCTACTAGTGGCATGGGAACAAAACTCACGAAAGCATGGGAGATTATAGAGATGTTAATGATATAGAAAGTTGATTTTTTCTTTCATCAGAAAGTAACACCAGCTACTTTTATTTAACAATTTCTATTAATAGTTTCTTTTAACAATTTAGCAGTTGCTTTTATTTAGACAATGTCTCACTATAATCCCTTAACTGTGATGTTCTCTTACATTTTCTTTGGTCAATCCCACTAATCCCAAAACACTGGATTATAAGTAGGAATATAACTGAATTGCCTGGAACTCTATGGCTGCTAGTTTGTTCTCTGGGTTCTTATAATTTCCTGGATACCAAGGACAGAGAATTATTCTAGTTCCCTTTGCAATTCTATGTACAAATGCTCTTTGTTCCTCAGGAGTCAGATCATTCATATGTTATCTCTTTTACCAAATTTCAAGGCACCACTCTGAGTTTTCTACCACCTAGCTGATTGCATGGTGTAGTCACAAAATGCTCTTTTGAATTAAACATAATAAAACAAAAACTTGGGAAATGGCTCAGTATGAAAAAGTAAGCTAATAAATTCATGGTCTCACCACTGAATTATAAGTTCACAATTCTAAATGCAATTTGTGATTTCTTTTCATATCCAATCAATAAAACACCCTCAGGGGTAAAGAAAATGGGGGAAATACATTTAGAGCCTAATCATTACCACCTTTTAATTTCTTACCTCAGTATTCAGGTGCCTCCTTGCAACTTCTTCATTGCTGAAATACCTCACATATTCTGTTTCCCAACTTAATAATTCTATCACCTTCATGCCTGATGATTCAATTTAAGATATATCCTGAAGTACAGCAGATAGAACTTGCTGGTAGATTTGGACATAGAATGTAAAAGAAAGAGAAGAGTCAAGGGTGCCTCCAAGATTGTGTGAGCATCTGGGTGAATGATGGTATCTTCACCAAAGATGGGGATGCTGGGGAGAAACTGGATGCGGGATAGAGCGACATCAGGAATTAAACTATTTTGAACCCAAGTTTAAGATGTTGAATATACAAGTGGATATGCAAGTCTGAAATTCAAAGAAGAGGCCAGGATAGAGATTGTCAGATAAGAGATATTACTAAAATGGTTGGGATTGGGTGGAATCTCATAAAGAGTAGATGTAGAATTGAAGAGAGAAGTCTGAGGATTGAGCTGTAGGGCATAGCAGCATTCAATGAAAGAGAGAAGAGAAAAGGAGTCTGAAAAGGAGACTGGTAATAAGCATCCAGTGGATAAGAGAGAATGGCATGAAAGGAAAAGGAGACAGAATACAAACATTTCTTCTAAGGGGTTTGTCATAAAGATAAGCAGAGACATGAGGTAGAAGCTTAGAAGAAAGGAGAACTGATTCAGAGAGAGGTTGTTTTTTAAGATGAGAGATATTACATCATGCTTGTGTACTGAATGGAAATAATTGAAGATGGAGGAGAAAGCAGGGATGAATGCAGGAGCACAGATTTTGTGCATTTAAGAAGGATGGGAGTATGCATATCAGTGAGGGGATTGGTCTTAATAGGAAAAGAGGCAGTTCATCCACCGTGGTAGGAGGGAAGGTAGAGTAAATGGTTACAGATGTAGATGGAATGGTGAATTTTGTGTTGGGAAGATGAAAATGTTTCTATTTGCATCTAATTTATAAATAAAATATACACGTTTTATCACTTTTAAACTGATTGGATGAGACTTCTATCATTGCTGAAGGCAATCTCCTTTGTTGATTGTTGGTGTCATCAACCACAGATGCAATGTTTGAGGAAAGATCATATAAATGGTTGAAATAATTGTAAAATATAATTTCTGTGAAGTACTGAGAACCCACTTGAGATTGTGGTCATAATTTGAAGTGAGACCAGACAGCATTGTTGTTTCTCTGTAGTGTTTTCTGCTGTGACTATGCATTGGTACATTATTATGTGAATTGATTGATGGAAAGAACAGCAAAAGAGTTAAGATCATTTACAAAGAAATGAGTAAGATGAAAGACCATGGATTTCAAGCTTGATGAGAAGGAAGAAAGGTCATGGTGGCCTGGTAGACTAACATTCTCAAATTTGAATTGAATTCATAAGTTTTCTCTGCAAACCTGATTCTTGTGTTTTATTCTCACCTTAGTGATGGATCATCTAGTCCTCTAAGCTAGAAATCTGGAAGTCTTCCTAAACTTCTCTTGCTTTTTAATCCCCAATCAACTTCTGTCAAGTCTATCTTATATTACTTGGTTCTATTTCTTCTTTTCCCACCACCCAAATTTCCTATATTTATGCTCTTTGTCATTTACATGAATGTTGCAAGAGATTCCAAACAGGTATCTCTCCTTCAGTCTTTCACTTCATTGATCCATTATCCATACTGTCACAAGAATGATTTTTTTTTTCATACTACCTCTCTACTTAAAGCCATTCACTGTCTCCATATATCCCACAGCATAAATTCTGAGACATTTAAATAACAAGAGAATAATAATAGTCAACCTGTATTCAATGGCTACTAGGTGCCAAACACTGGGTTAAGGACATTTAATACTTGAATAGCCTTAGGGATCATTCATTCATTCATCCAGTCATTCATTACCCACTAGTTAAATTTGCATCTATTTTATAATAGGACAAAAATATTGAGTAACTTGAACAAGGTAATACTTGGAAATAGAAGAGCCAGGATTTGGACTCAAATATATCAGACGTCAGAACATGTTCTTATGTCCATGAGACAATATTGTCTGACTACACAACTTATCATGATCCGACACTTGCTTACTTTCCAAGGTTTGTCTCTTATCATATCTGTATTAGTCAGAGTTCTCCAGAGAAACAGAACTGACTATGTGTGTGTGTGTGTGTGTGTGTGTGTGTGTGCATATGCACGAATATATACATGAAAACATGAAATGTATACGACTAATTGGTTCATGAGACAGTGGGGATTGGCAAGAACAAATCCCATAGTGCAAGGCATAAGCTGAGAACTCTGATGGCGTTTTCCATGAATTCTCCAGGAGAATCTGGCTGGCTGTAGTAGAGATAGAAACTCTCCCTTCTGACTGCTAAAATCATCAGTTCTCCTTTTAAGTCCTTCAACTGATTGGTGAGACTTCTCTCATTGCTGAAGGCAATCTCCTTTGTTGATTGTAGGTGTCATCAGCCACAGATGCAATCAACCAAATGATTTAAATCCATGTAATATCCCCACAGTAACAATCAGTCCAGTGCTTGCTTGACAAAACAAATGGACATCATAATATGGCCAAGCTATCACATGAAATTAACCATCACGATACTTTTCTCTTGTCCCCTCCTATTGACCTTCTTGTATAGAGTCTTGTTTCATATCTGTGCCTGTGATTATTCATTGCACTGACACATCCTCCTTTACGTAAAACGCTTTCCCCTGCCACTTCCTTACTCCCCATTTCCATACAAGCCCACCAAATGCCCATCCCTTGCTTGCACAACATTTGTAATTCAATTCAAAATTCACCTCCTTTTCTGATCTCACTGGGTAGAACTGATCTTTTTGCTGACCCATTTAGCCTTATTGTATCAATAATACTTTGTTGCACTTTCCTGTTTATCTGCTAATATGTTTATTTCTATACTATTCTTCAGGAAAAAACAACTCTTATTTGCCTCAATATCTCTCAGGACTCTTATCCATCAGGCCTCTGTCCCCCAGCCATGCACAATATATCTGACAAGTATAACAGATATGAATATACTTTCCCAGATGAATGAAATTGCAGGTGGAAATGAATATATGAATGAATATGTTTGAATACAGGGGTAAATTATGTACTTCCTGAATGCGGGTCTGAATCCACTTAGTATTTCAAGGTCAAAAGTTATTTATTTTGTAGCATTTATTTATTTTCATCATCTAAATCTCTTCCTCCACATGTTATTGAGGATAATTGTTGGGTACTAGGCAATTCAGCAGGGCTTGTAGTGACTAAACAGAACTCCTGTCATTTCTTTGCCAAAAATGTAAACTGAGGCCCAAACTCTTGACTTATATCTTCAAAGCTTTCACATTTGAATATGCCCCTTTCAGAGTTAGAGTGACAAAGGCCTCATTATGTTTGCAGTTTAGAAATAATTAGAAATTGAGCTCCTTCCTCAGGTTCCCAAGTATAACAAACATTAGCGTATTTTTTTCCCCTTTTAATTCCCTCCTTTTCTTAATGAAGAGCAAAAGAAGTGTGTTTACCTGGCAGTATTTTCAAGTTTTCACAGTTCTCATTTAACATTACAATTAAATGTTACCATATGCTCATGCATAACAGGAGTCTGATGAGTGAAGTTAACCGAATATTTCGTGTACACCACATGTAAAACCAGCAGGGTGTGTATTAAGAGGATTCTATTCCTTATAAATAAAACTATAATTTCAGTTGACTTAAATATTGTGTCAAAGAAAGGGACTTCTTACCAAATAATTATTTCAGGTTCAAAAATAGCCGCAGCTCCTTCCCAGTGAGAAAAAAACGAAATAAACTTCATTTTTGCATTTTGAAGGCTGCAACATTTTATTGGATCCTGATGGCCCTGACTTGAATTGTACTTTAACCACTTTTGCCATTAGCTGGTGAGTGTCTACTATTTGCCATCTCTTCATTTTTCCTTAATTGCCTATCTCATATCTAAAGTCAGAGAACATTATTTCTTCACTAGGTAATTAGATAGTGGTTTGATAACTTTAAAGTGACATGAAGCTTTATGATGATCTGAAGCAGCCCAGTGAACAGTTCACTTTTTGAAATGACTAATGGAGTTTTTTTTTCCTCAAGAGATTGAGTTAGGGCTAGGAAGAAGAGTATGCTGAAGCAGAAAAAGTTTCTGTGTTGAAATAAGCCACTGGTTTATACTGAAGAGCTAAGTTAGCAAAGACAACCGTGAGGACCCTCTTGTCTTGCCTAATCTTTTGTCGGACTCCTCTACTTTCCCTCACTTTTATTTTCATTCTAGTCTTCTATTTCTTCTAGTATTCTATTAAAGAAAGAATCCTCCAAAATATCTTTAGATCTAAATTTTATTTCCAACATTTAAAAAAATGTATTAGAGGTTTGTGATCCCATATCCATCAGAGCCTTATTCTCCATCTTCCCAGCCCCACTGTATAGTCTTCCTTTTGTCAGTTCTGTTGACTGCTTCCTTCAGCTACTCTAGCTCACTTTCTCTCTCCTCACTTCCCCTATTCTTTGAGAGAGTGGCAGGGATTGTATGAGAGGCGAGTTCATAACATCAGGAGATAGAATCAAATGATAGAAGGTTATGTAATGTTATGGTTTCATCTATTTCAATCTTTATTTCACCTGAAATTTATTACTCAGATTTAGAATATCCTATACTATGAATTGACATTTTGTGAAACAATGTAATCCAGACATTCCTGGTTGTATGGCGATAACTTATTTTTCTTTTTTAGTGTTATACAGAATCACAATAAATTTTGCTGAAGCATTCTTATGGCCTCTTTAATTATTTAAATATCACAAAAGAGAAGTACAAAGACTTGTTACATATAGACCCAAGAGGTAGAGATAGGAGCAAGTTATAGATTTAACTTAATAAGGACCTGGTTTTGTGGTGGAAGCTATTGGATTCAGTGATGGGAAGGCTCAAGGATAAGCTGGGCCTTTAGTACTTCCATATGTTTTACCTGTGCTGTTCCTTTAAAAAAACAAAAACAAAAAAAACTCATCTTATTCTAAAAATTCTCAGGTCTTCCTAAAACAAGACCATTTTGTAAGAATAAGGAGGCTTTTACAGATGTTGTATGGTTTCACTTCATTGATGAACTCTGAGCAAAATATAAATAATTCAACCTTTTCAACTATTTGAAAGGCAATTTAGTCCCCAAGATTCAGAAAAGAAGAGGGTCCTGTCTAGGAAAAGGAACACCCCTTCCCTGTTAAAGTCAGAAACGGCTGTGGAGTGAAACCTCAAGGCTTGCTGCTACAATGCCATATGGATTCAAGTCTGGTCTATATTATAAAAGCTGAGGTAGCTTTAACCTCCTCCCATCCCCAACTAGTCCACTGTTCTCTACTGAAAGCCAAGAATTTGCTATATATTTTGCAGCATGTTTCAAACATTCTCCTACTTTCTTGCTTATAAAAAACAAAGTGTGTCTTGGGTAATGTGTCTGTGAGAGAGCCCAGCCTCACGCACAATACAATCCAAGAAAGCTATGTCACTGTATATATACACAGCTCTTAACAGAAGACAAAGCCATGTTGTAATCAACACTCCTCCACAGAACAAAAGGTACTGGAACTTTCCATGTGGAGATGTGGTCTGGCTGTTGTGGAGAAGACTCAGGGGATTAGACGAGGTACCAGAGGTGAGGATATGAGAACATGAGAAGAGACCTCCAAAGAGAGAGGCCATAACTGGGATGCGGGAAACTTTGGCCCCATTTTATACACAGCTGTGTTATAAATGTGGTGAACTAGCATTTCTTGGATTGTGTTCACTCTAAGTCACAGCTAAGGTGGAAATAAAAATATTGTTACCTCAAGCCTGTCATCCCCCAGGATGTGTATTTCTAAGAGTTGAAAATTGCTGAGATATGTCCTCACACCTGCAAGGGCTCAAGATAAAATGAATGTAACATGAATTTTGTGACACCTAGTTCCAAGTTGCCCATAATTTAGGTGGTGTTTTAGTTTCCTAGGCTGCTCAAGCAAATACCATGATATGGGTCAGGTTGAACAATAGGAATTTATTTGTTCGTAGTTTTGAGGCTAGGGAAAAAATGTCTAAATCAAGGCATCACCAAGACAATGCTTTCTTCCCAAAGACCACGGTGTTCTGGGGCTGGCTGCTAGTGATTCTTGGTCCTTATCTTTTCACATGGCAAGGCACATGGTGGCATCTCCTGGTCTCTCCTGTCTCTTCCAGGTTCTGTTGATGTTCAGCTTCTTGCTTCCTGTTACTTTCTCTCCCTATGTTTAAATTTCACTCTATTTGTAAAGGACTCTAGTACCAGGGTTAAGATCCATCCTGATTGAGGTGGGCCACACCTTAACTGAAGTCACCTCATCAAAAGTTCTGATTACAATGGCTCATGCCCACAGGAATGGATTAGATTTAAGACCATGTTTTTCTGAGGTACATAGCTCTAAACCACCACAGGTGGGAATGGATCTCTCTCTCTCTCTCTCTTTTATTTCTCCCTCTTTGTTTCTCACCTATCATGTCAGGATTGGTTGGAAGAGAAAGTCCTTAGGCCATCTCAAACTTCCTAGAAGGTAGGAGGCGGCAGTGGTGGTGAAGACCTTGATGCAGGCCACTCATCCATTCAATTCAACAATCGTCAAATAATCTGCCTGCATTTGTGTGAATTGCCATGTAAATAATTCTTGGATTGCAAGAGGGCCCATTGAGGTTCATATTACTCTAAGAATTACTTTTCAAATTAACATAACATATAGGTATCTTCTAAAATGTCTGCCTGCCCTTTATCCCCAATATTAACTATATGCAATATAATGCTTTCCTTCATAGACCATAGAATTCCACAGATATTATTCTATTTTTCATTCCAAGAGTCATGATTTACAGGGATGAAGCCCAAATTACCAGTGGAGAAAATGAGTACTACAAAGTAGAGTTAATTATTAGAGCTTTGCCATAAGCCAATGGTGGAAATGCAGAGACAGAATAGTATTTAGAGGTCTCACTGGGCTGCCTACCTCTTGAGAAAAACAGCATGTTCTCTATTGATTTCTACGTCTTAATGAACCAGATGTAATTACAAATGTGAGGGTGGGAAAGACACTAGGAAAAGGGATTTTGAAAAGAAACAGACAACTATTTCTGTCAGATGAATGTTTCCCTCTGTGAAGAGTAAGCAGGCAGGGAGTAGCAGCTAAAGGGTAAGCTTCCCGTGTTTCTTGTAGGGCTGCACACAACCTCATTTTCTAAGTAGAATTAAGTTGAAAATTTATGTTATTTGGTGTCTGTTTGAGCTTTAATGTTGAGTCTAAGTGAAAAGACTCACTCTAGGGATTATGTAAAAATGTTCAAGTCAAGTATTATGAACTTCTAACTTCCTCTTACTAGGATAATGAGTGAATTGGCTTAAAAAATATACTCTAGCCAGAATGTACCCCCTTAAGCAAGCCTTTGATCACAGTGTTCAAATTCATAAAAATAATGGTGGATATAAATATAGTTTAGGTGATATGAAAAAAAGTAAGAACACAAAATTCTTGGCAACCTCATCAGAAATGGCAATGTTCTAATAACCTTCCAAATCTTAAGATCGACAGAACATCAATTTAATTTAATTTCCATACCATTTTTTTAGTGTGAGGAATCTCGGAGAGATCAAAGCAAGTTGCTGGCACAAGCAGATCCCTGGAAGATAATGCTCTGATAAATCTGGTTCATGGAACATCTGTTTCACTGTCATAGAATCCCAGACTATGACACCAGCAACTTTTTCTGAGTCATGTAGAAAACCACACCCAGTTGCATTTATTTTCTGGGAGAAGTTCATTAAAATTCCCCCTCCCAGCTCATAAACTCCAATGGACTTAATCCATTTAATGTTCATTATAATATACATAAAATGATAACAAAACATTGTAGGAGACTGCTACAATCTCAAAATAAGTCCTACCCTATGGAGCCAGAAACTAAAAGAGCTCACGGCAATGCTAATGAAATTGAAGAGCTACTGAAAATTTTCTAAGAGATCTAAGATAAAATTAATATGTTCTCTGTCCTTATATTTACTTTCCGTAAGATCTTGCGAATCCATTGGACAGAGAACTCTGTGGTGTGGGTATGTGTGTGAGTGTGTATGTATGTGTTTATAACAGGCTTTTTTTTCATTTTAAAAATTATGGGAAGCAATAGAATTAAGGAGGCATAAGAAGACAATGAGGTAAAATTGTGAAATATAGTTTGTGCTAATGTAAAACAGGGCACATATAAATTTCGTATTTAATAATTTGAAAAATGGTGTTTGCATTCCTTCAACCTAATAATCAAATGCCATACAAATAGCAAGAGTCACTTTTTTATAGCAGCCTAATATTAACTAAAGCTGAGCTTAATGTAAAGTACACAATCTTTTCACAGGTCCTTCAAAACCAGGAAAACTTACCATCTCTTATTTTTAATAATGTTGTTGGAAGTGAACTTCATTTACAATCTTGTAAACACACCCCAAAACAATTTAATTTCTAAAAGCTATTTGAGACATGTATTCTATTTTTTTCCACTACTTATTTACCCTCCCAAGTTAAAACAAAAGATGCCTTCAAATACTTTACAAAAACAAAGCAATAGAAACTCTTTTCTCTTGAACTTTGCTCATTTTAATTTATTCCAGTCATAAAGTATTTCTTTTAAGTGTATAAGAATCAACAGACTCCCAAATTTACTTTTTCAAATTTCATCATCTGCGTTACCACTTAATTTCAGGCTCTAAGTTTAACAGTTGTTACTTTTTTGTAGTCCCTTTCTCCCATTTCCTTTCATTATCATGCATTCCATTTATTCTTCTTTCATTTCTATCACTTCTCTCCCATGG
>JAQZBX010057920.1:0-17852 GCA_029593785.1 Cabassous unicinctus
CCACCCCTTGGTGGGTGGGGGAATCAAATATAAAAGGAAAGGCAAAGGACAGAGGGAACAGTTTTTGAGTTGCAGTTTTGATGTTGGAGTTTTGATGTTGGAGAGAAGTCCCCGGGATAAAGACGAGCCATTCGCCTGAGAGTTCACAGCTGGCCTTGTGGAGAGAAGCAAAGCCTAGAGAGCCTAATAGTCTACAGCTGACCTTGTGGAGGAAACAGAGGAGCTAAGCCTGGAGAGAAACGCAGTCCCGGGAAGACAGGAACCCAAGAAGCCTGAACTGCAGCAAACATCAGCAGATGTCTTGCTCCAACACGTGGCAATGGACTTTGGTGAGGGAGGAAACTTATGCTTTTATGGCCTGGTAACTGTGGACTTCTACTCCAAATAAATACCCTTTATAAAGAACAACCCATTTCTGGTATTTCGCATTAGCACCCCTTTGACTGACTAATACAGTAAGTATTAGGCACCCTATAATACTAGGCTAAGTTTCAATTTCAAGAGTAAAGATTCATAAGGACAGTCATCAATATCAAGGGCCTGCCAATGGACCATCCTCCTTTACTTGTCATTGCCCCTGTACTCAGGGGATTCTTGCTGTTCTGTTAGAGAATGTGGCAGAGCTCCCCAGGATGGGAATTCAATATTCTTTCGGTTATAGAGTGAATCTCCACCCACCATGACAATGCTCTGTGAACATTTGAACAGATTTATATGCTTTATGTGTATGCCCAGATGAGCTTCCTCCCATATATATCCCATTACTGATACCCCACACCAATGATCCTCCCCCTGCCACAGTTGTAACCCTTTTGTGATCTAAAACCTCTTCAAAAATGGAGCCAATAAAATAGCCAAATGCAATTAAGAAGAAAATGAAATGATAGTTTTAAAGATAATAAAATAGAAAACAAAAAAAAATTAAAAAAAAATAAAATTTTGGGGCGATTATAAGAAAAAATGAAAAAATATTTTGAAAGATTTTTTTTTTACATTTTACCTTTCATTACTGTAAGATATGTTGTCCTGTATGTACAGTTACATTTTCTTCCATTTATTCCCCTAGTGTCTTAGTTTTTTCCAATTTGTCTTTAAAGAAGTTTTAGGTTACAGAAAAGTCACATACCTAACAGGGGACTCCCATATACCCAACATCCTCCCCATTTCCCGCTTCCCCTGTTAATAACATTGTATATATGGATGGTATGTTTGTTACAACTAATGTACAACTATTGAAACATAGCTACTAGCCATGGTAAATGATTTATATTATGGTTTACATTTTGGGCCATACACTTTATTATAAATTTTGATGAATTTTAACATGGCCTGTATCCATCATAGCAAGATCATGTAGTATACTTCATCACTCCCAAAATGCCCCCTGTTTTATTTATTCCACTCCTCCCTCCCCCTCCTCTCAGGCCCCATGGCAACCACCAGGCTTCTTTCCTTAGAGGACAAGATTCATAATTATTTGAAACAACACTGAGGGCTTGACACACTGGTCTGTCCTCCCCTATTAGGCACCGCCCATGCTCTAGAGAGAGTCCCACCCCTCTATTTGTGAATATAACAGGCCTCCCCAGGATGACCACTTTCCTGCTCATTATGTGGCCTCCACCCACTGATATAGCACACTATGACAAAATGAACATGCATACACTCCCTAGAAGCCTGTCCCAGGAGCGCCATGTCACGAATCTTGAAATCTTACCATTTAAAAACCATCATTTAATAATCCTATTATTTTCATTCCACCCTTTTCTATACCATACATGTGTATTCATTGAATTATTGGCTCTCCATCATTGGCCATCAGTGGTGGGGCAGTCATTATGGAGGGATGCATGGTTTGGGTGTTGATGTCAACTAATCTAGCTGTCTGGAAGGATTTCAACAATGCTGTTAAGAAGGAAGTGGTATCTGAGTTATTTTTCAAAAAAATTATTGAAATCTCTTCTGTTCATTTATCTTTGCTTTTCATAACTCTATCAACTCTTTGAAAATTTCTTCCACATCAAACTGAGAGGTAAATGCTGTAATTTCTAGGGCATAATCTAGTTTAAAAGTTGATAACAATCTAGGAAAATTAACTTTGTAAAGTTCAAGGAAATATATTAGCATTTAAACTGAGCAATCCCCTCCAAGCTAGGGAAAGCTGTTCTGATGGTCCAGAGAGTCCAGGGAAGTGAAATATTGGCCCACCAGTATACTGCTGGTGCCCACTATATTCATATCCAGGATTCATCCCATTTGTACAATGGAGTCTGAGCAGGGCTGCCTCCCACCAAGCCTGAGTTACGTCCTCCCATTGAGTGTATGAGCTGAAAGAATATCTGTAACCATGATCACATTGTATTAGTTTACCCACCAGTCTCTTACTGGCAAGTCAGTTTCTTCAGATCACTTGTATCCTTATTTGAACTGATGCCTATTTATATCTGGGTTTGCTTTTCATAATCAGCCCATCTCTTGAAAACACTCTCCAAGCTACTGAAGGACTGGTGGCCTGACATGAAATCCACAACTGTGTCATCTGAAGTCCAGCAATCTGGTTGCTGTTGAGGGATAGGACTGGGGAAGTTGAGAACGGGTCCCAGTCACCTCCATCTTGTTACACAGAAGCAGCTGGATTGATAGAACAATAGAAGTCCAAATTAGACTTCCTTTGGGAGCCCTGGTAACCTGTCTTCAAGTTTCTGACTCTATTTCATATAACTGAGATCACAGAAATGTGTTATTTTTATCTGTTTTATTCCACTCAACATGATCTCTTCAAGTTTCATTCATGTTCTAGCATGTATGAGAACTTCATTGTTTTATAGCCTAATAATACTCCACTGTATGTGTATATCACATTGTGATTACTCATTCATCTGTTGATGGCCTTATGAGTTCCACCTTTTGGCAATTGTGAATAATACCATTATGAACATCAGTGTGCAAATATCTGTTTCATCCCTGTTTTCAATATTATATAATTACCTAGAAGGGGGTTTGCCAGGACATATCAAAAAAATATTTTTTTATTGTACAAATATCAAGTGTAAGATACCACAATAGACTCAGGTATCATATCTTGTAATCACTTCTGGGCAGTGATAGTTTGTATTTTAGTAGTTTGTATGTTTGTATGTTGTTTTTCAGTGAACTATTCTATAAAATGCAAATCAAGGAGGTTGAAAATTCTATTCATATTATCTGTTTCCCATTATTAGCTTCCTAGTTATTGAACAAGTGGAGAGAAAGAAATGTTGATGTTTCAGACTATAAGTGCATTTGTCTATTTTAATTACCTGTGCCATCAATTAGAATGTGGATAATTGATCCCTTTATCACTCTTGATTACTAATAATCTTCATTTGGGAAACTCTGAAATTAATATTGAAACTAACTTTCTTTTGGTCCATGTTTTCATGGTATATGTTTATCTAAATCCTAGTTTTAAACTTTGATGCATTTAAATTTAAAGTGGCTTTTTTTATACAGTATATTGTTAGAATAAATGTCTGATGCAACAAAGAACAGTTTTAATCTTCAGTTTTTCAAGCTTTCTTGTTTGAATAAGAATAAGGGAAAATTTTTCAGATTTCTGTATAATCAAGCTTAACAGAAATTTTTTTATAAAAGCTGAAAACTGGAAACTTTCCAAGTTTCTAGACATGCATTGATAAACACATTGTGCTATAATTAAACATTGGAAAACCACTCAACATCAAAATCAATGAATGTCTGATACCCATTAAAGAGGGTGCAAAGTCAAACAATTATTCTGAGAGTTAGAAACTAAACAAAAGTACACATTCTTCAATTCAATTTATATAAATTCTGGAAGATGAAGACTGAAAAAATAATATCAGTAGATGCCTGACAGAGTATATGGAGCAAATTTTTTGAGGTATGAATTAAAGATTGTAAGAGGAAACTTTGGAGGCTGATGGATTTGTTCACTAGCTTGATTATGGCTATGATTAATGGGTATGTATCAGAAATTCATTCCTATTTATTTCTGAATAATATCCCATTGTTTGTAAGTACCACATTATCATGAGATAGAAAAAACACAAATGAACATCAACCAATGAATGCATAAACAAAATGGGCTAAGCTTCTTGATTGGAGGTATGAACTCCAGAGAGCTCCAATCAATGCACAGATAATTTCCAAAGACTATGAAAGGGTTTTTTTTTTGCATTGATTGGTTTGGTTATGTTACTCCTATGACTCAGGAAAATCTCCCTCATATATCTAGTTGGTATACACTCAAGAAACAGCTCAGGGACTGTATATCAAAGTTAACATTTTACAATATCAAAATGTACAGCATGCAACAGATTACAAGACAAAAAAAGAAATGGAATGATGGTCCATCCAAAGGAAGATGATAAGTTAAATTGTAATCCAGTAAAAACACAAATAAAGAAACTAGAGTGTGGACAAATTATACAAAGACTTAAAACAAAACACAACAAATAAAAGAACTTCAGTATGCTCAAGAAGATGAAATGCAGAGAAAGAACTAAAGGATATCAGAAAAACAAATAATAATATTAGAATCTCAAGGAAGAGATGCAAATTTTGAAAAGGAACCAAACCAAACTACTGGAGTTGAAGACCACAATAACTGAAATGAAAAAAATCCCAGGAGAGTTCCAACAGAATAATAGAGGTGGCAGAAGAAAAAATCAGTGCATTCATATACAAAAAAATTGAATTGAGTCAGGCTAAATACCAGAGAGAAAAAAAATGTAGAAAAGCAAAAATAGCTGTGATAGGCTATGTGTCAACTTGGCCAGGTAATTGTGTCCAGGTGGTTGGTCCAGGAAGCACTGGGCTAATTGTAATACAAGAGCATTTATGGACTTCGATCACCAGTGAGTTTACTGCATGGATGGCTGATTACATCTGCATCAATCAGGGAGATTGCATCATCAATGGGTGATGCTTTTATCCAATCAGTTGAATGCCTTAAAAGGGGAAGTGATTTCAACATTCAGCGAGAATTTCCCAGCTTGTCTTTGGACAGCCAACTTTTAGAAACTCAAGCACCTTTCATCGGACTTTCATTGGAGCCTCTGGTTTGCAGCCTGCCTGTGGAACCTGGACTTGTGCATCCCCACAGTCGCATGAGAGACTCTTACAAAATCTCATATTATTGACAGATATCTCCTCTTGATTATGTTTCCTGAGAGAACCCTGACTAATAAAACTTGGCAGTGGGAGTGGTTCTGGAACAGAGTCTTATACATGGGATGTCTGAAGTGGTTCTGGGAGTTTTGTAATTGGCTCTCTACTCTAATTGGACTCAAGGGTACTAATGACGCCCTTTTCAATAATGAAGAGGTTGCTAACAGTCCATGGTGTGAGCTTGCAATAGAGATATGCAAAATAGCATCACTGGATTCCCCTACTTCCATGCTTATAAGAAGCAAGGATCTGGGTGAGAGTGTTTTCAACACCTTAACAGAATTTTGTGGAGTCAAAAAGTATAATGATATTGGCTCACTCCTCGTAGATACTCTGGATACAGTTACAAAAGAAAGAGATGAGCTGAAGTCTTCAAATTTGAAACTTAAATGCTGCATGAATGATAGGAAAGTTTCTACGTATGCCTTGAAAGAAAATCTTGTCTCTGGTAGCCACAGACTTTAGATATCTGAGAATCAAACCCAGACTCTCATTGTGTGAATAGCAGAATTACAAAGGAAACTAAAATCTCAACCTCACAGGGTTTCTGCAAATAAAGTGAAGGCATTGATTGGAAAGGAGTGGAAGCATGAGGATTGGGATGGACAAATATGGGATGATGATAATATTGTTGGGGACATTGGAATTCTAAATTCTGCTGAAACTTTACCAGATAAACCTACAATGGCCTGCCCTGTGGAGCCCACACCTTGTCAACCTTGTATCATCCAGCTTCCAGCCTGCCCCAGGGAGTCTGAACCTCCTTCCAGCCCTGAGGTGGGTACCAGTCAAACTGAAGCCTGCACTGCCCAGCATCCAGCCTGCCAAAGATAGTCTGGACCTCCTCCCAGCCACAAGGCAGGTACCAGCCAGACTCCACCATGCCCTGCCCAACTTCCAGTCTGCCCTGAGGAATCTGCCTTCCAAACCCTGCCTGAAGAGATTGATCCTGTCTCACCAGAAAAAAATGCAAAGGAATGCTCTGAGGTCAGTAGCCTGCAAGACATCTCTATTCCTTCTCCTTACTCACCCCCACCACCTCTCTTGTCTTCAAGACCTTTTAGTAGAATAAAATCACAAGCCCCCAAAGGTGAAATACAAAGTGTGACCCATGAGGAATTATGCTGTACTCTGAAAGAACTGCATGAATTTTCCAACTTATATAGACAGAAATCAGGAGAATATGTGTGGGAATGGATACTAAGGGTATTGGATAATGGTGGAAGGAATATAAAGTTGGATCAGGCTGAATTTATTGATATGGGCCCACTAAGCAGAAATTCTGGATTCAACGCTGTAGCTCGAGGGGTTAGAAAGGGCTTTAACAGTTTGTTTGGGTGGCTGCCTGAAGCATGGACCAAACAATGGCCTAGCATGTCTGAGGTTGAGATGCCTGATTTGCCATGGTATACAGTAGATGAGGGGCTTCAAAGGCTTAGAGAGATTGGAATGCTAGAATGGATTTACCATTTGAGACCTGCCCACCCACCCCAGGAATGTCCAGAGGACACACCTTTAACCAGAACTGTGAGGAATAAATTTGTAAGACTAACTCCATCTTCTCTGAAGAGCTCTGTGGTTGCTCTTCTCTGCAGTGCAGATATTACTGTAGGGAGGGCTGTAATGGAATTGGAATCCTTAAACATTATGGGGATGATCAAGTCTCAGTCCGGTAAAAGTCAAGTATTGGCAGTTAATCGCCAAAGGCAAGGTGGGCATGTCTACCGCAATGAAAAACAAATACGAAGCAGCACACAGAATAGTCTGCGTCACAAGGAGTTATGGCATTGGCTAATAGATCATGAGGTAACTAGATGTGAAATACATGGGCAGTCTACTAAATTTCTTCTGGATCTGTATAAGCAGAAGAGTTCTACGTCGAGTGAACAAAACCCTAACTCAAATTACAGACACAGAGAATCATGGCCCCTTAATCAATTCCCAGACTTGAGACAATTTACAGACCCAGAGCCCCTTGAATGAGGAGAAGGCCAGGTCCCCTTGGGGAAGGATCCTGTTAAACTGCCAAAAAATTTTATTGTTAATCTTCCTCCCACCTTTCCCCAGGGAGACCTATGGTCTTTTCCCACAGTAACTGTGCATTGGGGAAAAGAAAATGATCAGACATTTCAGGGATTATTAGACAATGGCTCAGAAGTCACATTAATTCTAGGGGACCCAAAACGTCACTGTGGTCCACCAGTCAGATTAGGGGCTTATGGAGGTTAAGTTCTTGATGGAGTTTTAGCTCAAGTCCGCCTCACAGTGGGTCCACAGACCCATTCTGTGGTTATTTCCCCAGTTCCAGAATGCATAATTGGAATAGGCATACTCAGTAACTGGCAGAATCCCCACATTGGATCCCTGACTTGTGAAGTGAGGGCTATTATGGTTGGATAAGCCAAGTGGAAGCCTTTAGAACTACCCCTGCCTAGCAAAATAGTAAATCAAAGGCAATACTGGATTCCTGGAGGGATTGCAGAAATTAGTACCACCATTAAGGATTTGAAGGATGCAGGAGTGGTGATTCCCACCACATCCCCATTCAACTCTCCTATTTGGCCTGTGCAGAAAACAGATGGATCTTAGAGGATGACAGTAGATTATCATAAACTTAACCAGATGGTGACTCCAATTGCAGCTGCTGTCCCAGATGTGGTATCATTGCTTGAGCAAATCAGCACTTCCCCTGGTACCTGGTATGCAGCTGTTGATCTGGCAAATGCTTTTTTCTCAATTGCTATTAGTAAGGACCACCAGAAACAGTTTGCTTTCAGCAGGCAAGGCCAGCAGTATACCTTCACTATCCTGCCTCAGGGATATATCAACTCTTCAGCCCTAGATGATAATATTGTCCTCAGGGACCTAGATTTTCTCTCCCTCCCACGAGGCATCACACTGGTCCATTATATTGATGATATCATGCTGATAGGACCTACTGAGCAAGAAGTAACAAAGACTCTAAATTTGTTGGTAAGACATTTGTGTGAGAAAGGATGGGAGATAAATCCAACAAAAATACAGGGTCCTTCCACCTCAGTGAAATTTCTAGGTGTCCAGTGGTGTGTGGCCTGTCAAGATATCCCTTCTAGAATAAAGGATAAGCTGTTTCACCTGGCCCCTCCTACGACCAAAAAAGAGGTGCAACACTTAGTTGGCCTCTTTGGATTTTGGAGACAACACATTCCTCATTTGAGTGTGCTACTCCGGCCCATTTGCTGAGTGACCAGAAAAGCTGCTAGTTTTGATTGGGGACCAGAAAAAGAGGAGGCCCTGTGAGAGGGCCAGGCTGCTGTGCAAGCTGTACTACCACTTGGACCATATGATCCAGCAGATCCAATGGTGCTGGGAGTTTCAGTGGCAAATAGAGATGCTGTCTGGAGCCTTTGGCAGGCCCCTATAGGAAAATCACAATGCAGAACCTTAGGATTTTGGAGCAAAGCCTTGCCATCCTCTGCAGTTAACTACTCCCCTTTTGAGAAATAGCTTTTGGCTTACTGCTGGGCCTTAGTAGAGACTGAACACTTAACCATGGGCCATCCGGTTACCATGAGATCTCAGTTGCCTATCATGAGCTGGGTATTGTCTAACCCACTAAACCATAAAGTTGGGTGAGCACAGCAGCACTCCATAATAAAGTAGAAGTGGTATATATGAGATAGGGCTTGAGCAGGTCCAGAAGGCACAAATGAGTTACATGAGGAAGTAGCCCAAATGCCCATGGTCACCACCCCTGCCATGTTACCTTCTCTTTCCCAGCCCAAAGCTTTTGCCTCTTGGGGAGTCCCTTACAATCTGTTGACTGAGGATGAGAAAATTCGGGCCTGGTTTACAGATTGTTCTACAAGATATGTGGGTACCACCCAAAAGTGGACAGCTGCAACCCTGCAGGCCTTTTCTGGGACATCCTTGAAGGATAGCGGTGAGGGCAAATCCTCCCAGTGGGCAGAAATTTGAGCAGTCACCTAGCTGTTCATTTTGCTTGGAAGAAGAAATGGCCAGAGGTGAGTTTGTATACTCATTCATGAGCTGTTGCCAATGGTTTAGCTGGATGGTCAGGGACTTGGAAGGAATATGATTGGAAAATTGATGACAAGGAGGTCTGGGGAAGAGGTATGTGGATAGACCTTTCTGAGTGGGCAAAAAACATGAACATATTTGTGTCCCAGGTGAATGCTTACCAGAGGGTGACTTCAGCAGAGGAAGAGTTTAATAATCAAGTGTATAAGGTAACCCATTCTGTGGCTAATGCTCAGCCTCTTTGCCCAGCCACTCCTGTCATTGCCCAATGGGCTCATGAACAAAGTGGCCATGGAGGTAAGGATGGAGGTTATGCATGGCTCAGCAACATGGACTTCCCCTCACTAAGAATGACTTGGCTACAGCCACTGCTGAATGCCCATTCTGCCAGCAGCAGAGGCCCACACTCAGCCCCTGATATGGCACAATTCCTTGAGGTGACCAGCCAGCTACCTCACTGGGCCACTTCCACCATGGAAGGGGCAGCAATTGTTTTAACTGGAATAGACACATACTCTGGATCTGGGTTTGCATTTCCGGTACGCAATGCTTCTTCCAAAACTGCCGTATGTAGACTTACCAAATGTCTTATCTACTGCCATGGCATTCCACACAACATTGCTTCTGATCAAGGAACTCATTTCACAGCAAATGATGTGTGGGAATGGGCACATGCCCATGGAATTCACTGGTCTTACCATCTTCCCCATCACCCTGAAGCAGCTGGATTAATAGAATGGTGGTATGGCCTTTTGAAGACTCAATTATGGTACCAACTAGGTGGCAATACCTTGCAGGGCTGGGGCAATGTTCTCCAGGAGGCTGTGTATGCTCTAAATCAGCATTCTTTCTATGGTTCTGTTTCTCCAATAACCAGTATTCATAGATTCACGAATCAAGGGTTGGAAATGGGAGTGGCACCACTCACTATTACCCCTAGTAACCCACTAGGAAAATGTTTGCTTCCTGTCCCTGCATCCTTAAGCTCTGCTGGTCTACAGGTTTTAGTCCCAAAAGGAGGACCGCTGTCACCAGCATTCACAACAAAGATTCCATTGAACTGGAAGTTAAGACTGCCACCTGGCCACTTTGGGCTCTTCTTACCTGTGAATCAACAAGCAAAGAAGATAATTACTGTATTGGCTGGGGTGATTGATCCTGACTATCAAGGGGAACTAGGACTACATATACATAATGGGGGTAAAGAAGAGTTTGCCTGGAATGCAGGAGATCCTCTAGGGCATCTCCTAGTACTGCCATGCCCTGTGATTAAAGTCCATGGAAAATTGCAACAAAGCAATTTAAGCAGGACTAACAATGGCCCAGAATCTTCAGGAATGAAAGTTTGGGTCACCCCACCAGGCAAAGAACCATGGGCAGCTGAAGTGCTTGCTGAAGGTAATGGGAACATGGAATAGGTAGTGGAAGAAGGTAGTGATAAATATGAACTTTGACCACATTACCAGTTACAGAAATGAGGACTGTAATAGTCATGAACCCTTCTTCCTTGTTTCATTATGAGTATAATTGTATATGTACATAAAATGAATTTCTTCATTTTCTTCTCCAACTTTTCCCCTATCATATGAAAAGTTGTATTAATTCCATCATAATATTTAAGGAAAGGATGTCAAGTTTGAGAGTGAGTATTACCCAAGGACTTGCACCCTGTTCTGGGGGGAATTAATGCATTTCCAGTTGTATGCAGGGGAGTTGAACATTATTAGGTGGAAATATATATATATGCTTGTCTGTTGTTGTTTTTACTTAGAGACTATGTATGATTTAGGTTAATGTGTATGGATGCCTAGATGACAAAGGGTGGACTGTGATAGTTAGGCTAATGTGTCAACTTGGCCAGGTAATTGTGTCCAGGTGTTTGGTCCAGCAAGCACTGGGCTAATTGTAATACAAGAGCATTTATGGACTTTGATCACCGGTGAGTTTACTGCGTGGATGGCTGATTACATCTGCATCAATCAGGGAGATTGCATCATCAATGGGTGACACTTTTATCCAATCATTTGAATGCCTTAAAAGGGGAAGTGATTTCAACATTCAAAGAGAATTTCCCAGCTCATCTTTGGACAGCTAACTTCTCCCAGAAACTCAAGGACCTTTCATTGTACTTTCATCAGAGCCCCTGGTTTGCAGCCTGCCTGTGGAACCTGGACTTGTGCATCCCCATGGTCATGTGAGAGACTCTTCTAAAATCTCATATTATTTACAGATAGCTCCTGTTAATTCTGTTTCCTGAGAGAACCCTGACTAATACAATAGCCTAAGATAACCTGTGGGATAACATTAGCCATATCAATATTAGCATTTTGGTAGTCCCAGTGTAAGAAGAAGGAGAAAGAGGAGCAGAAGAAATATCTAAAGAAATAATGATGGAAAGCATTATAAATCTTACAAAAGATTTGAATATGCATATCCAGGAAGCACACTGTATAACAAACAAGATCAGAAAGAATGGAGGTAGGGAAGCAGTGGGTGAAAATACTTAAAGTGCTGAGAGAAAAAAAAGTTTGGATTGTTATATTTTATAGCTTTGCTAGAAATTTTGTACACAATCTAGACAACAAAAAAGAGTCAATAAAAGAGAAGACACAATGTAACTGTCTTTCAATGTCTAATTGTCTTGCAATCGAGGACTAATTGTCACATTATTGAATGAATGAAAGCTTATGTTTTGTACAATCTTGAAACTTTATTTATTTTGGCAAAAAAGAATTTAGAATATGGAGTGTGTACTTCCATGAGCTATTTTCTCCAAATATGAGGAATTATGAAGCACCCAGTGAGCTGCATAAGCTATAGCACATCTTACACCTGAGTCTGGATGCAATGCAGCAACCATATCTGGCCCCTCTGGATGTCCATTTTTAAAATTCAGGATAATTTTATTGCAAGTTTATTTAGAAACCATCAAAATTTCAACCTCGGTGTCCTTAGGATGATTTTAGAGGTCAAACAAGTAACCGGAAAAGACATTAATATATGGTCCATTTGTGAGACTTTTTAATAATTATTTAACTATAATTTCATCATTGAAGAGTCTTATTGTATTCCTAGTAAGTCTTCAGCACTGTTAAAAGGCTTACTATCTTCTTCTTATTAAAAACGTGTAAATAATTTTCAGGTAAATCAGGTGCACAGTGTTTAGACGTCAAATATACATAAGTAATATTCAATAATTTAGGGATGGTTCCTTTATATTTTACTTATTTCATGTGATACTTATTGTTCATGGGATGCCTTAATATGAATTGGCATACATATTTATTTTTCTAAAATAAATTGTTTTAAAGAAAATGTTATCTAAATAGGCTAGAAAACAAGCTAAACTGGATATCAATCAATTAAATCAACCCATGATTATCAGTAAAAGTGAATGAGATGAAGAGAATCTCAATTATTCTTTAGAATCCGTATTTAACACTTAAAATGTTAGAAATCAGATTTCCTATTATTACTCAGTTTAATACTGGATCTCTTGCATGAGAGCTGAGCAGAATGGGGGGAGGGTTTCCCTGGTGCAGCAATGGGAGAAACTGGTAAAATCCTCAACTCATTAGAAAATTTTATGGGAGTTTACAAGTTAAAGGATCACCAGTTCTGTCTTTCTGAATATTTAAATGCAGGTGTATCTTGTAGCTAATATAAATATGCAGTCCAGAGTTCTCTGATTGTAAACTATTTTGAAATAATTGTACTTCAGTTTTACATAAATGTGTATTTCTTAGATCAAGATTCTTGCTTTTTCTCTGGGTTTTGATAAGGGTTTAATCCACAGTTGCTCCTAAAATCCCATCCTGCTTTCAAAGGGAATATGTTGTTATGATCAAAGCTGTTAGCAGAGGTCAAAAGAAACTTGAATAGATTCAGTTGAGAAGAATCCTTCCCATAAAACAATTAATACATTTTGACCATAGAAATTAGAAGAAAACTCCTATGAAAGTATTAATGTCATACCTGATGAATGGAAAGAAAATATGAGCTGTCTACTGTGGAAGTCTTTAAAACAATGGCAACAAAGAGGTAGAAACATTGAGGAGTTTAAAATAAACTGAGCAGTTGTAATGATGAGTTTACTACTGTATGTATGTAGTACACACATGATATATTATGATAGGACTTTGGGCCATATCAGTAGAGCATTGAGTTCTCGCCCCTTTGTGGTTGGGGACTCACAGATAAAAGACATGGCAAAAGACAGAGTTGGAGTTTTTTATGTTGGAATTTTGATGCTGGAGGTTTTGAGTTGGAGCCCTGGGAAGTAAGCACACAGAGAAGCTTGGTCCTAAGGAAAGAGAAGGCCCTGGGAAAAGAGATGAGCTGTTCACCTGAGAGCTCACAACTGGCCTTGTGGAGAGATGCAAAGCCTAGAGAACTTCATGGTCTACAGCTGACCTTGTGAAGAAAACAGAGCACCTGAGCCCAGAGAGAAATGGAGCCCCAGCAAGGAAGGAAACCAAGAAATCTGAACCCTTACAAACATCCACAGCCGTCTTGCTCTAACACAGGGCAACAGACTTTGGTGAGGGAAGCAACTTACACTTTATGGCTTGGTAACTGTAAGCTTCTACCCCAAAGAAATACCCTTCATAAGAGCCAACAGATCTGGTATTTTGCATCAGCAGCCCTTTGGCTGACTAATACTACCACAGAGCAAAATAGAGTAAGCATTTTGAAAAAATCCCAGAACTGTCGTCCTTAGCAAAAATCTGCCTACAAGTTATTTTACCAGAGAGCATTATCTATGTGGATTTTTGAAAAACCTAACTAGTTTAGTAAAGAGAAAATACTTAGCCACACTTCCCTCTACCCTTCTTGTCTCACATATGTTAAGCAATGTATAGGACTTCTATTATTGGTTGATGATTTGAAACTATCAACTCAGTTTCTTAAGAGATAGGGCTTGTGAGATTATGTTAATAAATAATTACTTTCATGAGATTTTAAAAGTTCATAATATTCAAGGAATTTTTCCATTTTTTCAATGTTGTTGAAATTTTTGGTCTTAATGTGTTAATATTCCATTATTTTCATTTAAAAACCTGTAGGATGTGTAATGATACCTGCAACATCAAGAAACAAAAAAATCTTAATCAGTGATGTAACAATCCTAAATATCAAGGAATTAAAAACAAAAACCAAATAATATAGAGAAAAGGATTTAAAAGGGGGTGTAATATCATAAATAACAATCCTAAATAAAATTATCAGTAAAGCTAAAACCGATTCTTTGGAAAGATTAATACCATTCAGAAACCTTTAGCATGTTCAACCAAGAGAAAGAGAGAGAAAAACAACACAATGGAAATCATATATTTTGCTAGTAGTACTACAAAATTAAACAAACACACTGCAATGTTTGACATTTTTTTATAAAACCTACCATAAACTATAATCCAGCCATTTCCATTCAAGCTGTTGATTTGCAGTACTACAAAGTTGCATACCTGGCACCAAAGAATCAATTAGATGTAGTAGGAGTATCATATGGTTGCATATCCTCACAATTCTATCATGCTTCTTCTTCAAATCAATGTTAAAGAGCATTTTAACAAATTGAACTCAAAGAGTAGAAATAAATCATCGTTGACAATATCCTGAGATTGTATATCAATTTCTTATTCAGATAGCAAACACTCTTCTGAACAGCATTCTCTTTGATTCCAAAGTTCTTTCCTGTGACCCTTCCTCAAGAAACATGAGCAACCCCCAAGACATACACACAACCACATATAAACAGGGACACTTTTTTTACTTAAAAATCCACCATATTCCTTGGAAAAATAGTACATTATACACAATCAACAGAACTGTGAATAACAAATTAGTTAAGGCTAATTTTCTCTGGAAAAAGAGGGAATGATTTCCCCTATATACAAGAGGCTCCATGGCTCCACTGGAAATAGGTTATTAGTTATGTGAAAGTCCCTGTATTAGTCAGCCAAAGGAGTGCTGGTGCAAAATACCAGAAGTGGTTTGTTTTTTATAAAGGGCATTTATTTGGGGTAGAAGTGTACAGATACTAGGCCGTAAAGTACAAGTTACCTCCCTCAACAAAGTCTATTGCCACGTGTTGGAGCATGATGGCTGCCAACATCTGTATGAGTTCAGGCTTCCTGGGTTCCTCTTTTCCCAGGTATTGCCCCTCTCCAGTCTCAGCTGCTCTGCTATCTCCACAAGGCCAGCTGCAGACTATTAAGTGAACAGCTTGTTTCCCTTCCTGGGTCCTTCTCTCTTTCCTCACAACCAAGCTCCTCTGTTTGCTTACTTCTGAGGGCTCCACCTCCAGACTCCAGCATCAAAACTCCAACTAGCTTCTGTGCTCTTCCATGTAGTTTTATCTGTGAGTCCGACACACCAAGTGGGTGGGGACACAATGTCCTACTGATGTGCCCAGTCAAAGCCCTAATCATAATTTAATCATGCCCAGGTACAGACCAGTTTACAAACATAATCCAATATCTATTTTTGGAATTCATGAACCATATCAAATTGCTACAGTCCCTAAAATGTGAAAGAGCAAAAGTGGAGATCCTGGCACTGAAGGCAAGCATTCCTGTTTCAAAGGTTTTTCCAGGTATACTCCTGGCTGTGGAGCAGGTATGACTTAATTAGGAAGAGCTGTATGGGAATAATGCAATCATTCTGTTGAGAAATGGCAAGTGCCTAGACACGAAGAAATTCTTGAACCAAGGCACAATGTAAGATTGCTTTAAAAGAGTATAAGGATTAATTGGGATAATAGTGTTTCCTTTATGTAAGAAATACAAAAATAAAAAATTAGATACCATAGGAGGCTTAAAGTCTGTTGGAATTCATTCCCTCCCTGATAGGCACTTAGAGATAAATACTAAAGTGTATTTCCTTTCAGTATCTCATTTTTCATTATTAATGCATGATTGTTAGTGATACCGGAAATGTTCTCCATATGTTAGAATAGTATATACAGTCAAATTAATAGAGGATGAGATATTATAATTGAATATTTATTTATTTTTAATTTATTGAAGTATATCACTCATACATGAACATACATAAACAATAAGTGTATAGTACTCATTGTGAACTTACAAAACAAACATACACAACATCATACAGGGCTCTCATACCTCACCCTACCACCAATACCTTGCATTGTTGTGAAACATTTTTAACTAATGATTAAAGAGCATCCTCAAAATATTACTAGTAACCAAAATATTTTTCCCCAAGTCACCCTATTATTATTTTTATACCATTTATACATGAACATACATAAACATTAAGTGTAGAGTAAAATTTGTGAATTTAAAAAGCAAGCATTCATAATATCATACAGGGTTCCCATACATCAACTCTCCACCAACACCTTGTATTGTCGTGAGACATTTGTTACAAATTATGGAAGAATATTGTCAAAATCTTACTGCTAATTATAGTCATTATCTTACATTTGGTGTATCTTTCCCCCAACTCACCCTATTATTTATTTTTAATTGAATACTTTTTAGAAAATGTACTTTTTAAAAGAAGGACATGCATTTTTACACCATGAGCTTAATATGAATATTTTATTTTACTTTCTCTAAACAATGAAATACAAATAGTGTGCTAATAAAATATTTCATGTTCCAAACCATTTTCTTAAAACTTTTTACTTTGCAATATTGTCATCTTATGTTTTTTTCAAAGAGAAATTAAATCTGGAAATAATTTTGATCCTTTGTTAGTATCTTTACAAATTAATAATTTTTCCAATTCCTTCTAACTATAAATGATGTACTTAATTTTAACACCCTCATTATTTTTTCTTATCATTTATCCTTCATTGTACTGTATACCAGAATAATTGCAACTCTTGAAATTCAAGTGCATAATATGACACTTTCCATAGTTTAATTACCTTCTTTTTCATATAGTCTTGTTATTCAAGCTTTTCTTCCTTATGATTGGTGTTCTGTTTCTTAAGAGTTATGTTATTGGGAACAGACATAGTTCAAGTGGTTGATGCCTGCTTCCCATATATGAAGTCCTGGGTTCAATCCACAGTACCTCCAAAACAAAGCAAAACAAACAAATGAAAAAACCAACTACCATTGGGGAGCTAATGGATTTAGCTCAGTGGTTGTGTGCCTGCTTCACATGTACAAGGTCCTGGGTACAATCCCCAATACCTCCTAATATATATATATATATTACCAATTTTTTCTCCTTTCTCTAGCAAATCTTTCTAAGAAGTTGCCTCTTCATAATAGTTCAGGAGGATTTGCTTTATCTATTGGGTCACAATTTTTTTTTTTTTTTGCTTCTAAGTATTTTTTAATTTTTGTATTTAGATGACATCCTTTTTGTATTTTCCTTATTTTTTACCATAGAAATATGAAAGTCTCTGATTCTGGGTCTAATGAGTAGCCATTTAATTTCCAATTTTAATAAAGTTGTTTGAACACATTCATCATATAATTCATTTTGTTAAGGTTTATGAAAAATGATTTTTAATATTGGTCCATATATAGAACATGTTTTAAACATTCCATTATAGTATTTTTGCTCTGTATTCTCTAGTTATTATTTTTTAACAAAAATTCAGATGAGTTGACCTGCAGAAACCACCTTAAACTATATTCTACTATACTAGCTTCTAC
>JAQZBX010057921.1:0-17853 GCA_029593785.1 Cabassous unicinctus
TGCAGCTGTAAGAAGAAATGAAGTCGTAAAGCATATGGCAACATGGATGAATCTGGAGGACATTATGCTGAGTGAAGCAAGCCAGACACAAAAGGACAAATACTGTATGAATGTGTTACTATGAACTAAATATATTGTGTAACATATTGTTTGATCCACAAAAAAATTTACTTTTTAGTTTTTAATTGTTTATATTTTCAATTATTAAATGTCCAAAAAAGTTAAGAGAAAAAAAAAATACCATAAAAAAAAAATGGGCAAGAGATTTGAATAGACAGTTTTCCAAAGAGGAAATACAAATGGCTAAAAAGCACATGAAAAGACGCTCAACATCATGAACTATTAGGGAAATGAAATCAATACTACAATGAGATATCATCTTAATATCTATTAGACTAGTGGCTATTAAAAACACACAATTACAAGTGCTAGAGAGAATGTGGAGGAAAGGGAACCCTCATCTACCGCTGGTGGGAATGTAGAATGGCATAGCCATTGTGGAGGACAGTTTGGTGGTTCTGCAGGAAGCTAAATATAGAATTGTCATATGATCCAGCAATCCCACTGCTGGGTATATACCCAGAAGAATTGAAAGCAGGGACACAAACAGATATATGCACACCAATGTACATAGCGGCTTTATTCACTATTGCCTAAAGTTGGAAGCAACCCAAGTGTTCATCAACAGATGAATGGACAAGCAAGATGTGGTATATACATACAATGGAATATTACTCAGCTGTAAGAAGGAATGAAGTATTGACACACATGACAATATAGAGGAATCTTGAAGACCTTATGTTGAGTGAAGCCAGTCACTAAAGGATATTGCATGAACTCACTGATATGACCAAAGCATATTGAACAGACTAACAGAGCTAGAGTCTGGAAGATAGGCTATCAGGAGACAGAAAGGGAATAGAGTGTGGTGAGCCAATGCTCAATATGGGCAAAACCCATGATAAGGTGGAAGGATGTGGTTTGGTAGTGGATGGGAGTGATGGTGGTACAAGAATGTGAGTGGGGTCGACAGTGCTGAAATGTGAGGATGAGTACTGGGGTTGGGTTGGACTATCCATGGAACTGGGGGAGGGCTGGAGGAATGAACAAGTGAACTCTGGGGATTTGTAGGTCTGTGGGTGAAACTACAATGGTGGAAACGTTCTTTTGGCAAATATGACAGGAGAGGGTCACTAGGGCAGGGCATCGGTGGTGGCAGGATAGGTGGGAAAGGGTGCCTGGGGCATGCTTCTATAGAATATGAATGTGTTCATCTTGTCATAGGGTGTCATCTCAGTGGGTGGAGACCCACACAATAAACAAGAAAATATTAAACTCTCATCCTGGGATGTCCTGCTACATTCTCAAATAGAGGGGCAAAAATCTCTCGAGTACATAGGCAGTGCCTAATAAAAGAAAACAGACCAGTATATCAAGCCCTAAATACTAATGCATGTAACTGTGAAACTTATTCTTGAAAAACTGAAGCTTAGTCATTGCCATAGGTTCTGAGGGGAGGGGGATGGAAGAATGGGTGAACATAGGGCATTTTGGGGGTATTGGAATTGTTCTGCATGATCCTGCATTGATGGACACAGGCCATTATATATTATGTCAGAACCTATAGAAGTATACAGTACAAAATATAAACCATAATGTAAACCATTGATTATGATTAGTGGCAATGCTTCAATGTTTGTTCATCAATTGTAACAAATGTACCATACTCATGTAGGATGCTGTTGGTAGGGGAGAAAGTGGGGGGTAGGGGGTGGGGTATATGGGAATCACCTATATTTTCAATGTGACTTTTCTGGAACCTAAAGCTTCTTGGAAAATAAAGTGGAAAAAAAAATAAGACACTGGGGGAACATACAGAAGAAATTACCAATATACATAAAAGATAACAGATCTTATGGTGATGAAAGGCACAATGCAAAAAAATTATTTTATCTTATTTTACTCTTTTGGTTTTGTTTTTGGGGAGGTTTTAGATCACAGAAGGGTTGCAATTGTAGCAGGGAAGGATTACTGGTGGGGGTATCAGTGGTGGATGATGTGTGGGGAGGGCTGCACCTGGGTCATGCCTCTATGGAATATGAATGTGTTTATGTAATCTTGAGGTGTTGTCTGGAGACCCACACAATTACTTATGGAATACTGAATTCCCATCCTGGGGAGTGCTGCTACATTCTCTAATAGAGTAGCTAGAATCTCTAGATTACATGGACAGTGCCTGGTAAAGGAATATAGACCAATACACCAGGCCTTTGATATTGATGCTTATACTTATGAACCTTATTCTTGTGAAATTGAAACTTAACCTAGTAATATATATTGCCTAAGGGTTATCTCCTGAAAGCCTCATTGTTGCTCAAACATGGCTTCTTTCTAAGCCAAACTCAGCATATAAACTCATTACCTTCTCCCTGGTGTGGGACATGATTCCCAGGGCTGAGCCTCCCTGGCACAGAGGGATTATTACCAAGTGCCAACTAGCTATGCATTTGGAAAAAGACCTTGACCCAAAGGGGTAAATATTAAATATAAATGAGTTTTTATGGCTAAGAGGTTTCAAAATGAGTCGGGAGTTCATTCCTGAGGTTACGCTTATGCACGACTCAGGAGGATCTCACTGACTGCCACAGTAAACAGTGCCTCAAGCAGGGGTGCTCTAGAGACATATAGACACTACAGGCAGGAAAGACAACCCCAGGAAATTGGCACCCAGTTGGTGGGCCTTAACTTCGAATATATGATAACTTATCTCCCCAGTGTATCAGAGTTAGACCCATATATAATTTTCCTATGCATGGTTCTTCTGTCCTTTTTACTTTAACTTGTAATTAGCGCTATACACATTAAATATATGTCCTGGAGACTTAAATCTTCTGGCTGTTCATATGCTGGTTGAGACTTGAATCTCAGCAGAGTTATAGCCAACACCTACTCTCCAGTTCATGAGACAACTAACAAAAGGATGATGATAGACAATGCCCATCCCAAAAAACAGAGTATCTACAACAGCAAGCAAGACAGTTCCATCCATCTGCCCCATGGGATCTAAGCCCCCTCTCAATCAGAAGTAGGGTGGGCATCACCATCCCCAAATCCTCAAGATTGAGGAACAAACAAACATAAGATGTGAATGCAACTATGGACTCAAGTAGACATTATTATTCTAGTAATGGAAGAACTTGTAACATTGATATTAAGACAGTGGTCACCAGAGTTCTGAGGGGAGGGTAAGGGAAGAATAGGTGTAACATGGGGCATTTTTGGGACATTGAAATGGTTCTTCATGTTTTGTAATTACAGATACAAGCCATTATACATATATACAAAGCCCATACATGGGTTTTAACCTATAAAATTGTGCAGTGCAAAGTGTAAACCATAATGTAAACTCTATACCATGGTTAGTAGCAACGCTTCAATATGTGTTCGTTCATCAGTTGTAACAAATGTACCACACTAATGAAAGATGTTGTTAATGGGGGAAAGTGTGGGAGGGGAGGGGGTGAGGTACATGGGAACCCCATAAAAATGATCAAGGAGGTGCAGGGAAATACAGTGAAAGAGTTAAATGATTTCAGGAACAATATGAGAATCTCAAAGAAGATAGAAATTTTAAAAAGGAACCAAATAGAACTACTGGAGTTGAAGACAACAATAACTGAAATGAAAATGTCCAGGAAGGTTTCAACAGCAGATTGGAGCTGAAAGAAGTAAGACTCAGGTAATTCGAAATCAAGGCAATTGAAATGAGTCAGGTAGAGGAACAGAAAGAAAAGAGTATTATAAAAAGTAAAAATAGGCTAACACACCTCTAGGACACCATCAAGTGCACCAACATATGCATTATGAGAGTCCTAGAAAGAGAAGGAAGAGAAAAAGATGTAGAAGGAATAGTCAAAGAAATAATGACAGAAAACTTCCCAAACTTAGCAAAAGATGTGAATATGCACATCAAGAAGCCTACAGAATACCAAACAGGAAAACTTGAAGGATAAATATATTGGTGAAAATGTCCATACAAAGGACAAGGAGAGAGTTCTGAAAGCTGTTAAGAGAAAAGCAACATATTATGGTGTTGGAGCCCCAATGAGATTAAATGCTGATTTCTCATCAGAAACGATAGAGGCAAGAGGCAGTCAGTTGAAATAATTTAAGTGCTGAAAGAAAATAACTGCCAACAAAAAAGTTTATATCCAGTGAGATTTTCTTTTAAAAATGAGGGAGAGATTAAGACATTTCCAGATAAACAGAAGCTAAGGTAGTTCATCACCACCAGACCTGCCCTATAATCAATGCTAAAGAGGATTATTCAGATTGAAAGAAAAGGCACCAGACAGTGGTTCAAAGCAGCAGAAAGAAATAAACTCCGGTAAAAGTTACTATTTGAGTAATACACATGCCGTATAATTGTACTGCAATTTTTGTGGTATGTAACTCCACTTCTTACTTTCTACAGGTGCTAAAATGAAAATGCATAAGGAGTAATGATAAATTCATGGTTTTGAATGTACAATGTACAAAGATATAATTTGTAACAAGTACAAATATGTGGGGGGACAGAGAGGTATAGGGACAGTGTTGTGTATGCTATTGAAGTCAAGTTGGTATCAAATTGTATATGGTTTTATATACTGAGGATGTTAAATTTTAACTTACTGCAATCACAAGGAAAATATGTGAAAAATATGTCCTGATAGAAATGAGAAGGGACACAGTATGGTACAATGGAAAAAATCAAATAAATACGAAAGTAGGCATTAATAGAAGAATTTAGGGACAAAAAAGGTATAAGACTTACAAAGACTAAACAGGAAAATGGCAGAAAAAGTCATGCATTATCAGTAGAGACTTTAAATGTAAATGGATTAAACTCTCCAGTCAAAAGGCAGAGATTGGCAGAATAGATTAAAAAGGATAACCAAACTATATGCTGCCTACAAGAGATTAACCTTAAATTCAGACTCAGGTAGGTTTACAATGAAAGGACAGAAAAAATATATATCATGTAAGTAGTAACTAAAAGAGAGATGGAGTAGCTATACTATGAACAACTGTATGCCAAAAACAAACTAGAAAATGTAGACGAGATGGACAAATTCTGGAAACACATGAACCCACCTGCACTGACATAAGAAGAAATAGAAGACCTCAACAAACCAATCACAAGTGAAGAGATTGAAAAAGTCCTCAAAAACCTCCCAAAGATGAAAAGCCTGGGACCAGATGGCTTCACAGGTGTATTCTACCAATCATTCAAAGATGGCCTAATACCAATCTTGCTCAAGCTCTTCCAAAACCTTGAACAGGAAAGAATGCTACCAAATTCATTCTATGAAGCCAACATCGCCCTAATACCAACACCAGGTGAAGAACCTATGAAAAAAGAAAATTACCGACCAATATCTCTAATGAATATACATGCAAATATCCTCAACAAAATACTCGCAAACAGAATTCAAAAACACATTAAAAGAATTATACACCACGATCAAGTGGGTTTTATCCCAGGTATTGAAGGGTGGTTCAACATAAGAAAATAAATTAGTGTAATAAACCACATTGATAAATTGAAAAAGAAGAATCACACGATCCTCTCAATTGATGTAGAAAAAGCATTTGACAAAATATAGCACCCTTTCTTCATAAAATCACTCCAAAAGATAGGAATAGAAGGAAGCTTTCTCAATATGCTGAAGTGTATATATGAAAAACCTACAGCTAGCATTGTACTCAGTGGTGAAAGACTGAAAGCTTTCCCACTAAGATCAGGAACAAGACAAGGATGCCCACTGTCACCATTATTATTCAATATTGTGCTAGAAGTCCTAGCTAGAGCAGTTAGGCTAGACAAAGAAATAAAATGCACTCAAATAGGAAAGGAAGAAGTAAAACTTTCACTATTCGCTGATGACATGATCTTATATCTAGAAAATCCTGAAAAATCCACAACAAAGCTACTAGAATTAATAGATGAGTTCAGCAAAGTGGCAGGATATAAGGTTAATTTGCAAAAATCAATAGCGTTTCTATACACTAATGATGTGCAATGAGGAGGAAATCAGAAAAAAAAAATCCATTTATAATAGCGACTGAAACAATAAAATATTTAGGAATAAACTTAACCAAGGACATAAAAGACCTATAATCAGAAAACTATAAAACATTGCTAAAAGAAACTGAAGAAGACTTAAATAAATGGAAGAACATTCCATGTTCACGGATTGGAAGACTAAATACCATTAAGATGTCAATTCTACCCAAACTGATTTACAGATGCTATGCAATCCCAATAAAATCTCAAAAGTGTTTTTTGCAGAAATTGAAAAGCCAAAAATCAAATTTATTTGGAAGGGTAAGGGGCCTCAAATAGCAAAAAATATCTTTAAAAAAAATGATGAAAGAAGTTGGAGGACTCTTGCTTCCTGACTTTAAAGCATATTACTTAGCTACTGTGGTAAAAAAAAACAGCCTAGTTCTGGCATAAGGACAGATAGATTGACCAAAGGAACTGAACCAAGAACTCAGAAAATGACCCTCACGTCTACAGTCAAGTGATTTTTGACAAGGCTGTTAAGCCCACCCAGCTGGGCCAGAACAGTCTATTCAAAAAATGGTGCTGGGATAACTGGACAGCCATATCCAGAAGAAAGAAAGAATACCCCTATCTCACATTTTCTACAAAAATTAACTCAAAATGGAATTGTGGTTGATGGTAAAGATGCAAGAGTGTCCTTCTGTGAGCTAGAGTGGATGTACATCACTATTGCAGGTTAGTGGGAATGTGGAGTAGCATGGGAAAACTACAATTGTTGTGACCTATAGACTGTGGTTAACAGCAATACTATAATATTCTTGCATCAATGCCAAAGATGTACTGTGTTGATAATGGAGGGGTATGGAAAAAGTGTGCCAAACATACATTATGGACCATGGTTGGTGGTAACAGTCTGATATTATCTCACAATCTGTAACGAATGTTCCACCATGGTGTGGTGTGTTGGTGAAGGGGTGTTGTATGAGAATTCTAGACATGTGCACGATTGTTTTATAAGTTCACAACCTCTGTAAAAAATATATATTTTTAAAAAATAGGATGGGTTGGGGGAAAAATACACCAAATGTAAGATAGGGACTATAGTTAGTAGTAATATTTTGATGATGCTCTTGCATAGTTTGTAACAAATATTTCACAACAATGCGAGGTGTTGGTGGAGGGATGATGTATGGGACCCTTGTATGATGTTATGCATGTTTATTTTGTAAGTTCACAACCTTTACTATACACTTATTGTTTCTGCATGTTCATGTATGAATGATATACTTCAATAAATTTTTTTTTAAATAACTAAAAAAAAAATTTAACTCAAAATTGATCAAGGACTTAAATATAAAAACAACAACCATAAAACTAACAACAAAATTGATTTGTTATTTTAAAAAAAAGCAGAAAAAAAAAGAAGAAAGATTTTAAGTCAGAGAGACCTAACCTGAAACCTGGAAGAACCAGAAAAAGAAGAACAAAATAAACCCAAAGTGAGCAGAAGGAAGGACATAACAATTAGAATGGCAATAAATGAAATAGAGAACTAAAAAAGTAGAGCGAATCAATAAAACCAAAAAATTATTCTTTGAAAAGATAAATAAATTTGACAACTCTTTAGCTAGACTAATGAAGAAAAGAGATAGGACATATATAACTAAAATCAGACATGAAGAGGGGGATATTAATACAGACCCCACTGAAATAAAAATGACTATAAAGGAAACAAAGCAACTGCATGTCAACAAATTAGACAAATTTGAAATGGACAAATTTGAAATGGACAACATGAAATGGACAAATTCCTAAAAACACACAAACTCCCTGTCTGATTTAAGAAGAAATAGAAGATCTCAATAAACCAATAACTGGTAAAGAGATTGAATCAGTAATAAAAACCTTCCAATGAAAAAAAGCCCAGAACCATATGGCTTCACAAAGGAATTTTACTAAACATTCCAAGAAGAATTAACATCATTCTTGCCCAAATTCTTTCAAAAAATTGAAGAGGAGGGAATACTCCCTTATTCATTTCGATGAGGTAAACAACACCCTCATACCAAAGCCAGATAAAGGTACTACAAGAAAAGAAAATTACAGACCAATATCTCTTATGAATATAGATTCAAAAATTCTCAATAAAATAGTAGAAAACGGAATCTAATAGCACATTAAAGGAATTATCCACCACGACCAAGGGGAATTTATCCCAGTTATGCAAGGGGGGTTCAACTTAAGAAAATCAAATAATGTAATACACCATATTAACAGAATGAAGGAAATAGGTCAAGATCATCTCAACTGATGCAGTAAAGTCATGTGATAAAAATCCAGCACCTTTTCTTGATAAAAACACTTAGAAAACTAGGAATAGAAGGAAAGTTCCTCAATGTGATAAAGGGCGTATATGACAAAATCCACAGCTAACATCATACTCTATGGTGAAAGGCTGAAAGCTTTCCTCCTAAAATCAGGAACAAGACAAGGATGACAACTATTATCACTGTTATTCAACATTGTACTGGAAGTTCAAGCAAGAACAACTAGGCCAGAAAAAGAAATAAAAGACATCCAAATTGGAAATGAAGAGGTAAAACTTTCCTTATTTGCATATTACATGATTTTACATATAGAAAATCCTGAAAAATCCACATTGAAGCTAAAAGAGCTTATAAATGAACTCAGCAAACTGGCAGGGTACAAGATCAACATGCAAAAATCAGTAGTGTTTCTATACACTAGCAACGACCAATTTGAAGAGAAAATCCAGAAAAAAAACTCAATTTACAATAGCAATTAAAAGAATCAATTATCTAGGAATAAATTTACAAGAATATAAATAACCTGTACATAGAAAAGTACAAAACATTGCTAAAAGAAATGAAAGAAAACCTAAATAAATGGAAGGACATTCCATATTCATGGATTGGGAGACTAAATATTGTTAAGATGTGAATTATTCTACCCAAAGCTGTTTACAGATTCAATGCAATCCCAAACAAAATTCTAAAAGCCTTCTTTGCAGAAGTGGAAAAGCCTATTATCAAATTTATATGGAAGGTAATAGGACTTGAATGGAAAAAACATCTTGAGCAAAAAGAATAAAATTGTAGTACTTATGCTTCTTGATTTTAAATCTTAATACAAAGCTACAGTAATCTAAACAGTGTGGTACTGGCACAAGGAGAAATATATAGACCAATGGAATTAAATTGAGAACTCAAGAAATAAAACTTCACATCTAAGGCCAATTGATCTTTGACTAGAGTACCTAGTCCACTCAATTGGGAAAGAACAGTCTCTTCAACAAATGGTGCAGGTAAAACTGGATATCCATATACAAAAGAATGAAGGTGGACCTCCTACCTCACACCATTTACAAAAATTAACTCAAAATTGAACCTGATCAAGACGGCAGAGTAAGATACTTCAGTGTTCTGTCCCCCACAGAAGCTTTGAACAAGCACCAAGAACTGGTAGAAAACATATTTCTAAAAGCTCAAAAAAAAGTTAAAGTATTGCAGTAACAGGGCAATCACTGAATCAAGGAAAAGGCTGCTTAAAAGTGATAGGATCTCTTGGCACCCTGGCTGGCCTCTCCTTCACCCCCTCACTGGTTCAATACAGATCTGCCCGTGGACCCTGTGATGATTAAGTTCATGTATCAACTTGGCCAGGCTATGGTATCCAGTTGTTTAGTGAAGCAAGCACTAAGACTGATTGTTACTGTGAGGATATTTTGTGGATTTAAATAATCAGTAAGTTAACTGCATCTATGGATGATTACATCTACAATCAACAAGGAGACTGCCTTCAACATGAGAGAAGTTTCATCTAATAAATTGAAGGTCTTAAAAGGAGAAGTGATGATTTCAGCAGTCAGAAGAGAGAATTTCCACTTCTACTTCAGCCAGCCAGCTTCTTCTGGGGAATTCATCAGAAACCTTCATCAGAGTTCCCTACTTGCAGCCCGCTCTACAGAATTTGGACTTGTCCATCTCCACGGTAGTGTGAGACAATTCTTATTAAAATCTCATAATATTTACACTACATATCTTGTCAGTAGAAAGCTCTGCCTAATACACACCAAGTGTGGGTCCCTTGTCCTCGTTCCAGAGGGAACAGAGTAATCTTTGTGCATATAATGGGAACATATATGTCTGGCCGAATCTGTCTGGGTGGACTGAGGGATTCACTGGAACAGAATTTCCCCTGCATGTAGAATCTCATAATACTTACACTATAGCTCTTTCAAAGAGCTCTCCCACAGAATTCTGTGGGACAGCAGTCAATTCGTGCTGCCTGGGACAAGGTATTACTGGCTGTAGGACATACAGTACATTGTTCAGGACCATGAGATAACTGTTTCCTAGAGAAGAGGGGACATTCAAAATTGTGTAAATGGAGAAATTCGTAGGGCCACATTTGCATGCCCAAGACAATTCACATGTGCAGAAAGGATCAAGAAGTCCTCAATATTTTGACCTGGAGCTACTCTAGAAACTCATTGTATGGATAAACTCTGAAAGAAAGCACTCACACAGGTCAATCTGCAAAGACAGGGAAAGTTGTTTTCTTTTTCCCTTCTTTTTTTCTGTTAGTTTCTTGCATTCAAGCAAATCTCTGTTATAATACTAGCTGAATACAAGCTTAAGAAATTGATGCTTCAGATTCTAAATTCCAAGGATATAACAATAAATTTCAAAATATCTAGGTTCAACAAAAGATTAAAAAACATACACAGAAATAGGAGGCAAAGGAGAAGATTAAAGAATTAGAAACCATCAGTGAGGAAGAGTAGACCTGGGACATTCCAGACAAAGACTTTTAAAAAATTATCCTAAATATGCTCAAAGAACTAAAGGAAAATATGGACAAAGATCTAAGGGGAATCAGGAAAATGAGAGAAGAACACAAAGAGCAATAGAGAGATGAAAATTATGACCAGGAACCAAACAGAGCTAAAGACCACAGGAACAGAAAATAAAAATTCCCTATACTAATTAAACAGCAGATTAGAACTGGCAGAATAAACAATCAGTTGACTTGATAAGACAAGTAAAAACATCCAGTCTGAGGAACAAAGAGAGAAAAGAAATAGACCCACACAGCACCATGTTATAATCAAACTGTCAAATGCCAAAGGTAAAGGTAAAGAAAGAATTCTGAAAGCTACAAGAGAGAAGCAACGTGCTGCATACAAGGGTGCGTCAACAAGATTAAGTGCCAATTTCTCGTTGGAAACCATGGAGGAAAGAAGGCAGTTGGAAGACATAGTTAAAGTACTGGAAGCAAAAATTGCCAACCAAGAATTCTTTATCTGGAAAAACTGTCATTCAAAAATAAGGGAGGGATTAATATATTCCCAGATAAGTAAAAGATGAAGGACTCTGAAACCACTAACAACAAATGCTACAGGGTGTTCTGCAGGTTAAAAGGAAAGGGCACTAGAAAACTGACTGAAAATGAATGAAGAAATGAAGATCTCCAGTAGAGATAATGATATGAATAAATATAAGTACTATTATATTTTTAATTGATAACTCTACTTTATACTTCTCATAGGCTGTAAAAGGAATGCTTAAAATATAATGATAAATCAATAGTTTTAGACTAACAATGTATAAATATGTCATTTGTGACAAGAACTACTTAAAGGTGGGGAGAAGGAGGGATTTAGGAACATAGTTTATGTATGCTATTGAAGTTAAGTTGATATTAAAGCAAGTGAGATTGTTATAGATTTAGGATGTTACCTATAAGCACCATGAACAAGAACAAAAATCAGAGAATATGCAAACTCACAGAGACAGAAAGCAGGATACAGGTTACCAGGCATGGGGCAAGGGCAATGGGGAGTTAATGCAAAAAGAGTGTAGGGTTTTTGGTTGAGATGAAAGGAACTTTATAGTAATGGATAGTGGTGAAGGTACTGCAAAATTGTAAATGTGATTAATCTCACTGAATGGTCTTCCTGGGTGTATCAGTCAGCCAAAGGGGTGCTAATGTGAAATACCAAAAATGAGTTGGTCTTTATAAAGGGTATTTATTTGGGGTAGAAGTCCACAGTTACCAGGCCATAAAGCGTTAAGTTTCTTCTCTCACCACAGTCCATTGCCACGTGTTAGAGCAAGACAGCTGTCAGTGTTTGCCAGGGTTCAGGCTTCTGGGGTTCCTCTCTTCCCGGGGCCGCATTTCTCTCTGGGCTTAGCTCCTCTGGTTCCTCCTCCACAAGGTCAGCTGTAGACTATCAGGCGAACGGCTCACTTCTCTTCTCCTGGGGCCTTCTTTCCAACATCAAAACTGCTTCTCAAAAGACCGCTTCAACTCTGTTCTTTGCCTTGCCTTTTATATTCGATTCCCCACCCACCAAGGGGTGGGGCTCAATGCCCTACTGACGTGGCCCAGTCAACACCCTAATCATAACTTAATCATGCCCAGATTAACAGATCAGTTTACAAGCATGATCCAATTATATTTTTGGAATTCATAATTACATCAAACTGCCCAACTGTAACACTGGGTATGGTTGGGATGGAAAGTTTTATGTTGTATATATGTTTCCATGATTAAAAAAGAAAGAAAGAAAGAGAAATTAAAGAGATATAATGACAATTAAACTCAATACATGATAGTAGATGGGATCTAAGAATAGATGAGAAAAGACTCAAAAGTACATTATTGGGGCATAAGAAAAATTGGAATATAGAATGTGAGGTTCATATCAATGTTAAATTTCTTAAACTTGATAACTGCATGTAAGGTGATTACATAAGTGAATATACTTTTGTAGGAAATGTACATGGAGATATTATGTGTTCAAAGAGTGTTATGTGTGCAACCTTCTTTCAAGTGTTCATAAAATAGAGAGGGAGTAAGGTAGATAAAATGAAACAGCAAAAGAGGAAAGATGTTAAAATGGGTAGATTTGGGTATCTGGGGATGTGGGAGTAGGATGATATTATTCTGTATGGTGTTTGTATTATTTTTGTAACTGTCCTGTAAGTTTAAAATTATTTCAAAATAAAAAGTTAAAAAAATTTACTCAAAATGGATCAAAGACTTAAATAGAAGAAGCAAAACTATAAAACTCCTAGAAGAAAACACAAGAGACACACCTTCAGGATCTTGTGTTAAGCGACAGTTTCCTAGACTTTACACCAAGAGCACAAGCAACAAAAGAAAAGTAGATAAATAGGACTTCATCAAAATTTTAAAATTTTGTGGGTCACAGGACTTCTTCATGAAAGTAAAAAACAACCTATGCAATAGTAGATAATTTTGGAAACCATATATCCGATAGGGATTTAATATCCAGAATGTATAAAGAAATCCTTCAACTCAACAACAAAAAGACAACCCAATTTAAAAATTTTAAAATGGACAAAAGACTTAAATAGACATTTCTTCAAAGAAGATATACAAATGACCAAAAAGCACTTGGAAAGATGTTCAACCTGCATTAGGGGAATGCAAATCAAAACCACAACGAGATACAATTTCACACCCATTAGAATGGCTACTACTAAAAAAACACAGAAAACAAGTGCTCTAGAGGATTTGGAGAAATAGCAACACTCATTCTTTGCTGGGGGAACTGTAAAATGGTGAAGCTGCTGTGGCAAACAGGTTGGCTGTTCCTCAGGAAGTTGAGTATAGAATTACCATATGAACCAGCAATTCCTCTTCTAAGTATATACCCAAAAGAATAGAAAGCAGGGACTCAAACTGAAATTTGCACACTGATGTTCATAGTGGCATTATTCACAATTGTCAAAGGATGGAAGCAACCCAAGTGTCCATCAACTGATGAAAGGATAAACGATCTATGGTATATAAACACAATGAAATATTATTCAGCCATAAAAATGAATGAAGTTCTGATACATGCTACAACATGGGTAAACCATGAAAACATCATATTAAATAAAATAAGCCATTTACAAAAGGACAAATATTGAATTATCTCACTCATATGAAATCTTTAGAATAAGCAAATTCAGTGTCAGAAACTAGAATGCAGGCTATTCTAGTTTATTCTAGGTGTCAGGGTCGGTACAGGGAATGGGAAGTTAATGCATAATTAATACAGAGTTTCTTTTGGGGTGATGTAATCATTTTGGTAATGGATGATGATGATGGTAGCACAACATTGTGAATATAATTAACACCACTGAATTATATATTTGAATGTGGTTAAAGGGGAAATTACAGGTTATACATGTTACTAGAATAAAAATTCAACAAAAGACTGTACAACAGTAACAGTGAACCCTAATGTAAACTATGGCCTATAGTTCATAGTGAAATTATAATAATATTTTCTCATCAATTTTAACAAAGGTACCACACTAATGCAAAATGTTAATAACAGGGAAAACTGTGTCTGTGTGGACAGATGTCCAGCAGAATGTTGAAAAACAGTGGTGACAGTGGGCATCCTTGTCTTGTTCCTGTTCTTAGGGGGAAAGCTTTCAGCCTTTCACCACTGAGTATGTTGTAAGCTCTGGGGTTTTCATATATGCCTTTTATCATGTTGAGAAAGTTTCCTTCTACTCCTAGTTTTCTGAGTATTTTTTATCAAGAAAGAGTGTTGGATTTTGTCAAATGCCTTTTCTGTAGCAATTGAGATGATCATATGTTTTTCGCCTTTGTTCTATTTATATGGTGTATTACATTAATTGATTTCCTTAAGAAAATGTTTCAAGCCTGGGATAAATCCCACTTGATCATGGTGGATAATTTTTTAATGTACTGTTGGATTTGGTTTACTAGTATTTTGTTGAGGATTTTTGCTTCTACATTCATAAGGGATATGTGTAATATTCTTTATTTATGGTATCTTTATCTGACTTTGGTATGAGGATGACATTGGTCTCATAGAATAAGTTAGAAAGTATTCCCTCCTCTTCAGTATCTGTAAATGTTTAAGCAGTTTTGTGTTAACTCATCTGTGAATGTTTGGTAAAATCCTATGGTGAAGCCATCTGGTCCTAGCCTTCTCTTTTTGGGAGGTTTTTGATTACTGATTCAAGCTCTTTACTTGTTATTGGTCTGTGGAGATCTTCTACCTCTTCTTGAGTCAGTGTTGGTAGTTTGTATGTTTCTAGGAATTAGTCCATTTCAGCTAAGTTATCTAATTTGTTGGTGTACAATTGTTCATTCTATCACCTTATAATCCTTTGTATTTATGTGGGGTTGGTATAATGTCCACCCTTTCATTTTAGTTATTTTCATGTTTCTGTTTTTCTCTATGTCAATCTAGCTATGTTTTGTCAATTTTATTGATCTCCTTTTCCTTCTGAGACTACCATAATCCATATATTGTTATTTTAGATGGTGTCCCATAGGTTTTTAATGCTCTTTCACTATATTTCATTTTTTTTCTTTCTGCTTCTTAGCCTGAATAATTCCAATTGTCTTGTCTCTGAGTTCCTGATTCTTTCTTATGTTAACTCCAAACTGCTATTGAAGCCCTCTAAGGAAGTTTTCATTTCATTTATTGTTGGCTTCAACTCCAGTATTGTTTCATTCCCTTTAAATTTTTTTCTTTTTATTGAGATTCTCACATTGCACATTCAACATTTTCCTGATATCCTTTAGTTTTTTCTCTGTGTTTTCCTTTATCTTCTTGAGCATATTGAGTATCATTTTTTAAAATCTTTGGTATATCCAAAGTTTGGTATTCCTTGTTGATGGTTTCTGAATTTTAATCTTGTTTCTTAGGATGAGCCCATCATTTCCTATTTTTTGTTCGTCTTGTAATTTTTGTACACTGTACATTTTAATATTTTAATGTGCTAACTCTGGGAATTAATTTATGAGCTGTCTGTTCCTTAATTTGTATCCAGATAGTGATATGACAGAGATTTCCCTGGGTTCCAGGAGCTAACAAAAACAAACCAATGCAAAAAAATTACCTTTCAAGGTATTTGCAATTTGGCTCTGCATTGGCTGGTGTTCTCCTTCATAGTCCAGCCCTCGTATCAAAAAGATCAACCCAAGGCAAAAGTGAAGTGGAGGGGCTTCTCTTTCTTTTCTCTGTGTCTTGAACTAAGCTTTAGCTAATGGTCTTAGGTATCCCCCCATTTACAGGAATCTGAATGTTCACTCTACTCCCTCTGAAATAGACTCTTCCCCCTCCTGGGTGATCTATTGTATTTCTTAAAGCCAGTAATCCTTTGCCCTAGGCCACTTTGAATTAACTGTTTCTTACACAGATTTAGCTGTTAGCAAACTGCTTCTGTCTGCAGTGCAAGTTCTGGGAAGTTGAGCCAGAGACAAGTTTCCCGGGTCAGTTTTTCAGGATGCCACCTGATATACTAACAACATACAAGGAACTCCAGTATGTGCATAGGGATCCTCTACTTCCTTCAAAACAGGAACAGGGATCCAAAATTGGAGTGCAGGTTGGCTCCACACTTTACCAGGGATGGTGTAGGGAAGGGGCTAGCAATGGTGCCATGAGCTTCCATCATTTTTTAAAGCAAAAATCAATTTTATTGATACATATTAATAAAACATAACAATTCATCCGAAGTATATAATCAATGGTATTTGGTATAGTCACATAGTTGTAGATTCATCACTTCAGTCATTATTAGAGCATTTTCATTATTTCAACAACAACAACAATAATAATAAAACAGACAAGAAAATTCCTCACCTCTCAGTCTCTCTATATTTTCCCTGCTGTACATAGCAGCTATTTCTGGCTATTCTTGTGCAATTATTTATTTGTTTATTAAGCAGTTTTACTGAGATATAGTCACGTACCATATGATCAATCCAAAGTGTGTAATCAATAGCTTTTGGTATAATCACAATGTTGTATATTCATCATCTCAAAAATTTTAGAACAATTTCATTATTCCAAAAAGAAAGACTCCACACCCCTTAGCTATCCTACCCCAGCACTACATAACCACTAATCTAATTTCATCTTTATAAATTGATTTATATTTACATATTTACATTTTATATAAATGGAATCATACAATATGCAGTACTCTGGTATCCTTCACTTAGTATAATTTTTTTTTTTTTGCTCTGATATTAACATTTTGTAGTATTAACCTATATTTGTTCAAGTTCAAAGAAAAATGGTCTTAGATATGCAATTTTACCCATATTCATGTTTCACATAATGTTTATATTTCAAATAATATTTAGTTCATAATAGCACAATCATACAGTATTTGTCCTTTTTTGTATGGCTTGCTTCACTCAACATAATGTTCTCCAGGTTCATCCATGCTGTCATATATTTCAGGACTTCATTTCTTCTTACTGAATAATATTCCATTGTGTGTATACGCCACAATTTGTTTATCCATTCATCCGTTGATGGACACCTGGGTTGTTTCTAACTTTTGGTTATTGTGAATAACACTGCTATGAACATCAGTGTGCAGATGTCTATTAGTGTCACTGCTCTCAGTTCTTCTGGGTATATACCAAAAAACATTCATCAAAAACCTCCCAAAGATGAAAAGCCCGGGACCAGAAGGCTTCACAGGTGAGTTCACCAATCATTCAAAGACGACCTAATACCAATCTTGCTCAAGCTCTTCCAAAAACTTGACAGGAAAGAATGCTACCAAACTCATTCTCTGAAGCCAACATCACCCTAATACCAAAACCAGATAAAGACACTACAAAAAAAGAAATTTACAGCTCAATATTTATAATGAATATAGATGAAAAATCCTCATAAAAATACTTGCAAACCGAGTGCTTTCTATGTGCTTTTTGAAGTCCAAAAGCACATTAAAAGAATTACACACCACAATTAA
>JAQZBX010057922.1:7892-17951 GCA_029593785.1 Cabassous unicinctus
CTCTCACACACACACACACACACACACACACACCCTGGAATTGTGCAGGCGAAGCTCAGAGACATGAGTGTGAATGTGTCATTGTGTTTACCTTGACAGAGCTTCCTATGCCAACTGCACTCATGAAGTCAAATCGCATCCAAACCACCAAATGCCCTGAATACAGAGAGAGCTAAAGTCAAGGCATTTTGTTCATTCTTTATTCAGGGAGTGAACAGCAAAAGAAATATAGGTACAAGGGAGTATTGGATTCTGCCCAGGGCCCATCAGTGTCTGCCAAATGCCCAGGGTGAGTTGCGGGGACTCATGCAGACTTTTCTGTGGGTGCTTTTCTGTGAGAGAAGACTTTTGGTAGAAAAAGTAGCAGTAGCCAGCTGCCCAGGGAAACTCTGCCCAGTGTCCTGGCACCATGGTTATGGCCTGTTTTGCAAAGTGCATTTAAGTTAGGAATGGAGGAATAGTGTCTTACTTCTCTTTCCAGGGATATAGCATATTTCCTACCTAAAACATTTCTTCTTCAACAGGCTTTTGGAAGAATAACTTCCACAACTTTAGTCTGTTATGAGATTGTTCTATGGATCTTTGGATCTCAAAACAAAGCCACAGAAAAGATTTGAGTTTTTTCATGTCAAAAATAAATAAATCAACAATATTCAAATATTTGATAATAACCTAAGAAATAAAACAAAAAACCAAGCCTAGCTAGTAAATATATGCTTTTAATATATAAAGCATCACTTCTCATTCTTTACCTATAAAAGTATCTTATACATATATCCATAAGAATCAGTCTGTGTGATTTTTACATAAGCAATCCAGGTAGGTCTAACACAGGTTTCCTCATATCACACTTTGATAAACTCTGCTCAAGAATCTAAATCCTCCCAAAGTCTCTACCTTATCCCCCGTGGCAGTTTGAGATTATTTTATGAATCTCTATAAGAGAAAGATTGTGTTTGTAAACTGGTATATTCCTGTGGGTGTGACACCATTTGATTGCATTAAATTCGGTTGAGGCCTTTTGATTTCACTTTAGGGCTTTTGATTGGACTATGTCAGTGAGGAGTGGTTCAGGTTGAGACTCTGCCCCCTTGCTGGGTCTGATATAAACAGAAACACAGAGAGAGACAGAGACAGATACAGGAAAAGGAAGCCACGATGTTTGATCCTGCCATGTAAGAGAGAGGACTAGAGGATCACTTAAGCACAAAGCCCCCAAGAGGCTGGGCCCATGGAGCAGTTCAAGAGATGAGTCCTGCTATAAGTCTCATAGCTTGCAGATGAACTTGGGAAAAAAGTGGAACAGCCAAGACTGATATAGGAGGCCTGGAAAGAGACAAGCTCTATGCCTGGTTGCCCTCAGCTGAGCTCAAACCTTGGCAGAGCTCAGTGGTCATCTTGCTTCAATATGTGGCAGCTGATTTTGATGAGAAAACATTTCTGATGGTGCTTCGGTTTGGACTTTTCACAGCATTGGAACTGTAAGCTTTTACCCTAAATAAATCCCCTTTATAAAAGCCAACTCATTTCTGGTATTTTGAATAGGTAGCCCTTTGGCAAACTAAAACATCCCCCAAATTTCTTGAATTGCCTTTTTTTTCCTGCCTCTGGTTCTAAGACATTCCACCACTGATGACTGGTTTGTTGACTGTCTTATCCCTGGCAACTAGCACATGCCTGGAACACAATGTGTACTTAATACATATTAATGGAGTTAAGGAATAAAAATTGGGGACAACTGGATATGTGCATGCAAAAGAATGAATTTGGAACCCTACCTCACACCATATACACAAATCAACTCAAAATGAAATCAAAGACCTAAATGTAAGCGCTAGAACTATAAAATTCTTAGAAGAAAACATAGGTGTAAGTCATAGTGACCTTGGATTGGCAGTGGTTTCTTGAATATGACCCTAAAGCACAAGCAACCAAAGAACCAAATAAATTGGACTTCATCCAAATTTAAAACGTTTGTGCTTCAAAGGACACTATCCAGAAAGTGAAAAGACAACCCATGGAATGGAAGGAAGAAACAGGCTGCAGAGTGTTTGTGCCATGCTTCCTGTAACCCACCTTCCCCATGCCTGACTCTGTAGCTACTGCTCCTCATCTCTCCTTTCCTAGCTTTCTCTCTCTGGTCTTCTCTTGGCCATTTCTTCTCATCTTTTTTTTCTTCTTTGTTCCCAATTCTGTGCCTCCTCCTCCTCCTCCTCCTTCTTCTTCTTCTTGTTTATTTTTAAATAACTGTCAAAGGAATACAGCCTATATTTTTATAAACAGGATTCTATGTTTTTTTAATGTCACCAGGGAATTTGTTTGAGGGTTAAAGAGCCTGGGTACCACAGAGTCTTTACTATACTACAGGTTGCCACTTCTGTATACTTACCCAAGGCTTAAGAACAGACACACACAAAGTAGGCCTTTGATCCTGAAAACCTAGAGTTCCCGTTGGGATGAGGATAAATATTTATCCCTATTTGCTTTTTTCTGTTGGGGCCTGGTTCCTGGCTTGCTCAATGTCCTATCTGGCCAAAGACCAGCTAGGTCAGGAAAAGATCACTCCACAGTTCCAGCCTTGAAAACATGTGGGAAAAGCCTCCAAACAGTTCCCATATTAATTTTAAAAGGGTTATCTGAGTACACTACCAGTGTAAGGAAACATGTAGGGAGAAAAGATATTCTTTGCCCTCACCCTAAGCTAGGAAAGAAAACCAAATATGGTACATCTTATGGATTTCTTCTCATACTCTCACCTGAGGAAAGATGAACATTCTAGAATGTTCTAGGAGAACTGAGAGAATATATCTGGTGACTGCAGTGGAAGAAAAAATAAAGGGTTTGAGGTCACACAGACCAAGGTTTTCGAATCCCAGTTTTGCCACCTATGAGCCAAGCCTCATTTTCCTAATCTATAAAACCATGATAATAAAAACCTACTTTACAGAGCTTTTGAAAGGATTGAAGGATATCATATATGTAAAGCACAGGATGTGGCTCCTAGAACACCATATCCTTTCGTTTTGGTAGAAGCAGTAGACATGTCCTACTGTCTCTCTACTAATGGCTCTGGAGTTTCAGAGCTTCAGGTCCCCATGTTCCTTGCTTCTAAACTGGAAGGCATAGAAAGGAAGAAAAGGTTGTTCTCTGGTTCTAAAACAGAGACCTGCCTCTGAAAGAGGGGCATGTGCCCATGTCACACACAAACCAAATGCACCATGCAAAGGTAGGCAAGACCGACCAAAAGCCAGCTCTTAGGGCCACTGGGCATACTAAGTGCAGGGAAGAGACAACAAGCAGATTGCCCAAAGCCTCTGCTTTCTGCAAAGATGATGAATGCCTTCTGCAAACAGTTTGGTCAAGCGGAATCTGTGGCCCCCACTGTTGCCATCATCATCCTCACCACCCATGACCATGTCACCTCCCCCACTTCCACTGTTGGTACTGCCACCACTACCACATGGCCCTCACCAGTTCACCTGGTGACATCATCAGCACCATCCCCATGACCAACACCTCTTCTCCTCCCCACCCCCCCATCACAACCATCACCACCATCATTATCATTGCAGGGCATCAATCAAGACCCAGGCTGCTGGAGAAATGGCTAAAGGTAAACCTGCCTAGCATGAGGTCTTAAAGAAGGTTCTAGTTGGAGAACTTCTGAATCACCTGTGCAAACTGTGCCACACTCATCTCTCAGTATGTACAAAAACAGCCCCACCTGAAGCCACTTGATGCATCACATGTCACTGACATGAAGAGAGACTCCTAGAAAGGTATACTCCGTTCTCCCCTTCCCGGCCATGTGGATCATGAGAAGACATGCAGACTAAGGGCAGGGAGAGGCTCTCCAGGCCTCCAAATGAGTCTCTAACATGTACAGCCTGGAGAGTTAGGGCAGGGTGGGACAGATGAGTGTATGGCCTAATGACCGGAGGAGCTGCCATATTCCATCTGCCAAGGGGCTGCTGTGTAGCCCTTGGCCAAGAGTTTTGTTACAAAGAACTTGAGGCCCATTGACAAAACAACTTTGCCGACAGAGAACAAAGGGGGCATTTGCCGATGGTCTGCCCAGTACAATGAGGAAAACTGAAACAATATCCTTTAAAAATATCTTCCACAGATATTTTGCTATATTTTCCTTTGAAGACATAAAAAAATATCTAATAAACTTGTCCACGTTTTTTTTAAATTATGGGTTGCAGTTTCTTACTAAAAAAAAAAAAGCTATTTTTATTTCCTTGCATCTTTGTAACAGTTATAAACTGCTAAACATTTTAAAATTATCCTTTTAAAAATACCTTGAAAAAAAAAAAAAAAGCAAAAGTTATTCCTAAGCTAACACCGAATCCGCCAGGTCTGTAGCTAGAAGCAAATTTTTATAGCTAGTTATGAACCCTTGAAATATGAGTTTATATTGGAAAAACTGAAGCAACCTTAACTATGGCGGCACCCATGGGCGCCACTTTAATTACAGTGTTTCTCTTCTACAGTAGCATCACAAAGAACCTCATTAACTCTCTGATTACTACATGAGGAAACAACATTCTCTAGAACCGGGGCCAAGGGAGAAAAGAGCACTCCAGGTTCTGAAGTTACAAAGCGGAACTTCAAAGTCACAGGCTGCTGCGCAAGGAGGGCGTCCCCACCACGGCAATGCTTGCTTCACGTATTTTAAATGAGTGCCTTTGCCAAGGCTCACATAAGACTATTTGTTTAATAAATGAAGATGTGTGTTTCCCGGAGTGTTTCTAATTGGGATTTGAGATCCCGCCTCCTAGGAGACGCTGGGCTAGGATCCCTCCAGCAAGAGGCCTTGGACAACCTGAGTATCTGGTGTGAAGAGGAGCAGGGGTGGGGGCTGGAGATCACAAGGCAACAGGCAAAGGCAAAAAAAAAAAAGGGAACAAATGGTTTGTCTCCCACCGATGCATCCATCACGCTTTCAACAGGAAAGAAAAATGGGGAAGGTCAAAACGATATCCAGTAGGATTTGTAAATTGAGCTATTCAGTAGGCAAGCAAACGTTAAAAATAGTAACTTGGGGGAGGCCCATTTCCCTCATCTCCTCCATTCTCTCACTCCTCCCTCCCCAATCTGTCTCTGCAACAGCAGTGAAACAGCCCTGTTTTCAAAGCCTTGCTAACATCTTGGGAGACGCCAGGGCAAAATCAAAGATTCTTTGGTTGGGCGTGTAATATAAAACTTGAAGTTGTTCCTGTTAAATAAAAACAGCCACGTTAATTTTGGTGCCATTAAAAACACAGGAAAATGCTGCTGCCAAATGGAAAAGGAAAAAAAAAAAAAGCTTACCAAATGGGAAGCAGTTGTATTTTCAAGACTTGAGAGGGGTATTACAAAAACTGAAGGGCTGACTTGAAAGGGGAAAAAGAAATGTAAAACGGCGGTTATTTAATTATTTTCCACCATCAAGGTGAAAGCAAGCCTCCCTGACTCCCAAGAGGAGCCCGAGAATTCAAGTCACAGGAGTTTCATTCCCTTGCTCTGTAAATTATGAAACGTTTTGTTGCTTGGGTCGTGAGCTCTGGTTTCCACCCTTCTGCCACCCCTCTGTTCTCAAAAACAAACGCCCATGATTTACAGATTCACTGAGCTATGCCGGAACCAGTAAAAAAATTCAATACCCAGGATCCTGTTTTGAGCTGAATTTGATAAGGGTTGGAAGAGCATAATTGTAGAGGCAGGAATTTTATTTTCTGGCTCCACCTGAAAGTTAGGCAATAATGCCCAGCAGTATTTCTCAGTCCCTCTGAGTTCACCAATATGGTATACATCAAGCTAGACTCACAATAACTGTGAGTGACTCGTGGGAGACCATCCTTGGACAATTTTAACATCCTTGTGTATCCAAGAGGGCAGGGTCCATGATGACACAGAGCCAACAAGAAATCAAAAAAGGAGAGAAGGGAAGGAAAACTAAAGCCCGGAGATTCTTGAAGTCCCATTTGGGAAGCAGGGAAGTGAGGTGACGTGAAGAGATTCTGGGACATTGATTTTTTTGTTTTGTTTTTCCTGGAAAGTGTGTTGTGGGAGAACACTTTTGGCTTGAATTTTGGTTTTGAGGATCACTGTCAAGGTGATCCCTCTCATCCTTCCCTACTTACACCAGGGGAATCATAGTAGATATCTTTGGCAAAAAATAAAGTGACTTTCATCTCCATTGCTATAGTCATTCTTTCCCTCGTTCAATAAATAGTATGTGAATATCATCTACATGCCAGGGACCTGTAGTAAGCTCGTTGTGATGGAATTCGACATCAAGTGAATATTTTTCATACTGTTGTTTTCATTCCAAAGGCATGGTTTCCACCAACTGACATCTTGGGAGTGTCCCGGATTCTTGGTGATAGCAATGAGTCCAAGATAACCCTGGACTTGAAATAAAATCCAAGTTAGGAACAAAAAAAACATCCCAGTTAGAAAGTTAGATTTCCCTAGTTCTGAAGCTATCATGAAGTTATAGGGACTGTTCCAGATTTTGATAGATAGATATTACCTAAAAATTCACTGCCCTTGGACAGCCAACCCTGTTTGTTATAGATTGAATTGTGTCCCCCCAAAGATACATTCAAGTACTAACCCCCAGTTCCATGCATATGATCCTATTTGGAAATGGGATTTTGAAGCTGTTATTAGTGACAATGAGGCCAAACTGGATTAGGGTAGGTCCAGATCCAATACGACTGGTGCCCTAACAGTGAGAGCAAATTTGGACACTGTTATTAGGAGACAGAGAGAAGACAGCCATGTGGCGGGGGCAGGGAAGGAAGTACGCCCAGACTGCTAGTGAGCCACGGCCAGCACCCTACAGGCTTCAGAGGAAGCCTGACCCTGCCAACACCCTGATTCAGACCTCTGGCCTCCAGAACTATGAGGTGATCAACTGTTGACAGTTTAAGCCATCCAGTTTCAGGCAACATTGATTGCTCAGGCCATACTTCCTTCCATTCAGTCTGGCATGGACAAAGTAGGGGTTGGGGTGGGGTGTATGTGTCAGGGATGGGGTGAAGCCCTTGGAGGGCACTGGACAGGTGAAGCACCCTGAGAGCTAACCAGGTCAGAGATGCACTAGATCCACCAGGTAATCAAGCTGAGAGGCGTTAACAGTTCTTGATGGGCTGAATTGGAATTCAGCAAGACTCAAAGGATTAGGAAAAGTGGTTAAATAAAATAAATTTCCAGGAACATGTGTAGACCAGTCTGAAGGAAGGACTGACTAACCATGTGTTAATAAAGTAGTAAAAAGGTATAGGGGCTGAAATGTTCTTTAAGAGGAAAGTGAGTCAGCTGCCCAGCACGGTTGTGGAAGTTGACTCTAAGGTTGTGGGAGAGGTGAATGAACTCATGGCACCAGGGAGAAGCGGCTCAGACCGCACAGGCCCCAGGTCAGAGACTATGACACTTAGGAGACCAGATAAGACACCTAACCACTCTTTCCTCAGTTTCCTCATCTACACAGTGCAGACAGTAATGGCCTCTACCCTGTAAGGGTTAAATGGGAAGAGACATGGAAAGTTCTCAGCACAACGCTGAGCAGAGAGTTGAGAGCTCAATCAGTGGTTCCCATATTCAGCTATGGAAGGACCTTTGCCACTTTGTCTTTAGACTTTTCAACTCCTGAAAGTTGTCCTAGAGAACTAGAAAATGATCCAGAGGATTGCAAGAGATGATTAAAGAATAGCAAAATAGACACAATAAAATAATAGACAATAAAAAGGACATCTAAAAAAAAACCATATATATATATATATATATAGAGAGAGAGAGAGAGAGAGAGAGAGAGAGAGACAGAGAGAGTGCTCAGAAAAGAAAAAATCGGAAGGTTTAATAACAAAACAAACAAACAAAAGCACATTATTTGCACGGGATGACGAGCTCTTCTGTTGCTGCAGTGAGGCTGTGAGGGAAGGCGTTTTGTTGCAGCAAGAGAAGCAAGGGTTAGCTATATAAAAGGACTTCCTTCTAATTTTATTATGAAGAGCCATTCCCTTTGGTCTTACAGACCAGACAAGCGCAAGTCTATTTCACATTGGATCAAGCATCCATTTGAAAAGTACAAGACTAATGATGCCCCAGCTGCTGCCCCAGCTTCTAACAAGATCATCACATCCTTAAAGGGGTCAAAGGGTCCTACAGAAGGGGGTGGGGGGAAGGAGTGAGACAAATGACCAGTAGCTCCCCTCACTGCATGCTCCAAGCCTCCCAGGACTTCTGCGGTGGTTCTCTTTGTTCCCTCTACATGAGGAGTCTCCTGCCAAGCCAGCATGGGGATACTGCATTCTTTTTGTGTTTCTATAGGAAATAACCACAAGGAGGTTAGTGGGCCGAATGTCCATTTATGTGCGTATGTGTGTGTATTTGCACTCACACAGGGCAGGGGTCCATAACGTATGTTAATTTTGATTCAACTAAAATGCTTGCCCTTTAGAGATTTAAAAAAATAATTTGCCATGCTGGTAAAGAACATTTTCTGAATTTGTTCCTTAGTGCCATGCCCTATTGAGATAAATCACATCCATTGCTTGCCTCCCATCGATGTCACCAAAAAAAATTAGATTAGTCTGGCCAACATGAAACCATGACGGGCCAGCAGCCTAGGCTCTGCCTCCTATTTAAAACTAAGTTTTGGGTGATCTGCTCTGGAGTTCACGTGGGGGGTGGCCTTTGCAAGGTCAAATGCATCTTTAAAATACGTTTCAGCAACTCTGCCACAGCGTGAGCCCATTCCTCAAGGAGCCTGGGAATTTGAGTACATTTGGTCGCTTCCATAACCCATTAGTTTCCACTTCCCTTTCTGGCATTTCATTCCAGTTTTCTGTATTCAGATCATGCTTGGCCTTCTGCCCGAGCGTTAAGATAAACCCATGAAAAGTTTCTGTCTTTTCAACATCCTCCTGTTTACAAGAGACAGCCTTCCCCTTCGTTTTTTGTTTGTTTGTTTTTCCTCAGTGTGATTAAGGACTATTTTCCCCTTTCCCCTTTGAATTTTCTGACATGAGACCTGCACAGCAGTGTCATTTTGTGGCCTCATCTTCTGGCCCTCGGGCCCGGGCTTTGTGCGCAGTGTTGCCTGCCCACCTCTGAGGTCCCTGGGGTGCACGCTCTGTTCCTGAGGGCCCAGCTGAAGGTCCCCGCCAGTTAGTGCTGCTCACTCGACACCAGGGCATAACCCCCAAAATATTATCAGCAATAGACATTTCTCCAAAGAAGAAATGCAAATGGCAAAAAAACACATGAAGATATACTCAACATCACTCATGATTAGGGAAATGCAAATCAAAAGTACAATGAGATATCATTTCACACCTATCAGAATGGCCAGTATTAAAAAGACAGAGAACTACAAGTGTTGGAGAGGATGTGGAGAGATAGGAACACTTATTCACTGTTGGTGGGAATGCAGAATGGTATAGCCACTGTGGAGGACTGTTTGGCAGACCCGACAATACCACTACTGGGTATATACCCAGAAGAACTGAGAGCAGTGACACGAACAGACATCTGCACACCGATGTTCACAGCAACATTATTCACCATTGCCAAAAGATGGAAACAACCTAGGTGTCCATCAACAGACGAATGGATAAACAAACTGTGGTCTATTCACACTATGGAATATTATGCAGCTTTAAGAAGAAATGAAGTCGCAAAGCATATGACAACATGGATGAACCTGGAGGACATTATGTTGAGTGCAGCAAGCCAGACACAAAAGGACAAATACTATATGAATGCGTTACTCTGAACAAAATATATTGTGTAACATATTGTTTAATTCAAAAAAAAAATTTATATGTATCTAGTACATTTAATTGAGAATGTATATATTCATCTGTGTTTACTTTTTAGTTTTTAATTGTTTATATTTTCAATTATTAAATGTACAAAATAAAGTAAAAAAAAAAAAAGTTATCAGCAGCCCAAAGGGTATAAATAGCATCGCGTTCTAAAAAACCAGAAAAATAAAGAACATTGCTTGCTGCCATTTAAAAATGTCAAATATGCAGGCTCATTTAAAAAAAAAAAAAAAAAAAA
>JAQZBX010057923.1:0-17854 GCA_029593785.1 Cabassous unicinctus
CCCATGAATCCATACTTACATATAAATAAATGATTGAATAAAAAAATAAATGGGGGAGAAAAAACAAATCTCCCATGTAGAAGAATTCCAAATAACTAATGAAGATACTAACAATTCCCCAGTCCTTAAGTATGGGCTGTCACAGTGACTTTGTTCCAAGGAGTAAAGTACAGATGGGGGAGTGGGGAGAGGAACTTTACAGTGGAGAAACTTAACAAAATATTACCTCAACCGTCTAGATGATCAAAGTCAACATTATGTCATCAAGTCATACAATGTGATGTGATGAAAATGGCACTTTACTTTTATGGTCTTCTTCCCCCAAACCCATAACCCATGAGAAAACATCAGACAAATACCATTTAAGGTATTTACCTGACCAGTAAGGACAAAATGCCTGACCAGTACTCATCAAAAAAGGAAAGTCTGAGAAGCTGTCACAGCCAAGATAAGCCTAAGTAGACAAAATGACTACTGTGGTACCTGGATGGGCTCCTGGAACAGAAAAAGTACATTAGATAAAAAACAAGGAAATCTGAATAAAGTGTAAACTTTATTAAAACTAAAGTTAACGATAATCTAGTGATATTGATTCACTAATTTTAACAAATATATTATACTAATATAAGATGTTCATTATAGAGGAAACTGGGTGCGGCATGTATGGGAACTCTCTGAACTATTTTTACATTTCTGTAAATCTAAAACTTTTCTAAAAAGTAAAGTTTATTGACCAAAAAAAGAGGTATTAACACCTTCTTATACAGTATAGAAACTCAGGTTCAGAGAGGTCAAGCCACTCCAAGTTCATGTGCCAGTAATGATTTACACTTAATAGGCACTCAATAAAATGCTGGACTGAATTTGTGGAATAAACTGGTGACATGAACACTGTGGGTATAAACTCAATAGTACCAGTGCTCATGTGGCTGATATCTAGGTGATTTTTTTTCTTGGTCCCAGTTCTGATGCTCATTTTTATAGACTTAAAAATAATAATTAACAATAACAAGAGCTAACATGTACATGATAAAAACAATGGTGAGGCTTTCTTACTTTCTTTCAAGGCTCTACTAAAATAGCTTGTACAGAAAAAATCCTAAGGAAATGGTAACATTTATGCTGTTTTTTCTCCATCTTAGTTTTGAAAGTTGTCTATCAGTTCAAATCACAGTGGTACCGCATCCTGCAATCTTTATGGATGGCTATTTTTATACTTTACTGTGAGAATTGGCCTACTGGGTAGCTTCTCAGGATTAACAAGGTACTGGGAACTGGAGAAAACTCTTTGAATACATATCCTCTGTAAACGCAAGCTGAAAAATAGAAAGCTAAGAATGGCAGGAAGAAAAAGAAAGTACCCAAACAAAGAAAATAGTGGAAGGTTGCCATGAGAAATAACCAGCATAGGGAAGATTATCACTACCAAAGTAGCTTGTTACCTAAATAAAAGTTAGTTCTTCTTAAGACTAGTCCACAATGTTATAAATGCTTTGTTCCTACTCCAATGCATTACAACATGTCCTATCTGTACAATATATTTCATAGAAATAAAATGATGTGGGTTTTTTTTAGGTTAACATTTTGCTTTGAAAAAGTCAGCTACAGGTTGTCAGGAGTGATATTTAAAGACTGCCTTTTTCTAAACCCATTAAGTAGATAACATGAAAACCCAAAAGATTTATATGATCTGAAGAGAAAGGGGGAGGGAAGAAAGGTAGAAAACATAGGGCATTTTTAGGGCATTGGAATTGTTCTGCATGATTTCGCAATGACAGATACAGGCCATTATACATTTTGTCAAAACCCATAAAAGTGTACGGTTCAAAATGTAAACCACTGACCGTGACTAATAGCAATGCTTCCATATTTGCTCATCAACTGTAACAAATGTACCACAAATGTACCATACCCATGTAAGATGTTAATAGGGGAAAATATGAGAGGAGGAGGGGATGGGGAATATGGAAATCCCCTATATTTTCTATGTGACTTTTCTGTAACCTAAAGCTTCTTTGAAAATAAAGTGGGGGGAAAAAATAAAAAAATTAAAAAGAGAGAAGGAAAATGAAATTCAAATGGTATTACACTTAACAGTGAGTAAATGAGGCCTGAAAACCTCCCTGAGGTAAAATCATTCTCTCTTAAGCACATATCACTCTAGTCATTTATAATTTAATTTCCTATGTTTCAGAAGTAGCAGAATTGCTGATGTGAACAAGATAATGAATGAGATAAAACCTTTAAGATAACAGATGTTCTCGTGTTTGAAAAAGGCCAAGGTTTTCCTACAAAAATCTGCAAAATTTGGAAATTTTATTTCAACTGCTCATGCTAAATCAAACAGCATCTCTAATGTGTTAAGAGTCAAAATGGGTGATCAAGAAAAGTGGTAACAATTACAATAGCTTTGTCTCAAAAAATCAAATCTGTAGCCTTCTTAAGGAATATATCAATGGAATTCTGCAAAATAAAAAGAAGGCATATGTGATGTTCAGGGCCTGAGATATATAAACAGACTTCAGGGTCACCATAATTCTCTGACAATGCATGCAAAGTTTTGTCTGTTTTCCTGAGAAGAATGTCCATGGTTTTTAACAAATTCAGTAGTATGTTAAGCTTCGCAAAGGGGGAGATTTCTGTCTTGTTTTGTTCACATTTATTTCGAGCACTTAGAATAGTGGCCTGTCACATGGCAGGCACCCAATAAATACTTGTTGAATAAATGAATTCTCAAGGGATTTTTTTGACACAAAATAATGTTAAGAGTCATTTATCTAAAAGAAGTTCCCAACCAACAAATTTATATTTATAGACTTAAAAATAATAATTAATAATAACAAGAGCTAACATGTACACAGCACTTACTATCTGCAATCTCTTTTCTAAGCATCTTGTACATAGATATATCATATATTCCTCTTAACAGCCCACTGACAATACTATTATTTCCTAACAATGACAAATGAGGAAAGAAGTTAAAATCACTTGGCTCAAGGTCACCTGGATAGAAAGTAGAGGAGCTGGGACCTGGAACCCAAGTGTTCTAGCTTCCTAGCCCACATTCTTAATCCAAATAAATATATTATAAAAGTGAAGAAATTCCCTTATCAGTAGTGAGTAGTATTTGTAATTCCTAATAAAAAAAATGCTTTTGTCTTTTGCCTCTTTGTAACTAAAATTGACATGACACAGACTTTGAAAATGGGCCTTTTATTTTTAGTTGTATGAAAGTGTTTCTTTGGATGAAGGCTGTTCAGTATTTATGAAAAAATAAAAATAACAAAGGCCCTAAAATATACATATATAGTTAGAGAAATATATGACGCTCTAAAACAAAAAACAAAGTGGAAAAAAAATACTCAACATGTGGCCCCTTTATAAGTTATTCAAAGAAAAAGCATTTTCTCTAAATGCTAGGTGTCTATAACATAAATCTTAATAATTTCAGATCTGGAAAAAGTAAAAACACAAATAAATATTATTTGAAATATTCTATGTTTTACTCTTTGATTAGGCCTCACCACTACATAGATGTATTTTCAGACCACAACATCTTGGCCTATCATGAAACCGCCTTCCCTAACTTGTGCTATTGGTATGTTCTGAGACCCTGCAAATAAACTGCTTTAGAAACCTTGTATTTCATAGTATTGAGATCTCCTATCACATTACTCAGTGTCCTATCAAAAACTCTATTTCTCATGGGACCCCTGTATAATGTTATGTATGTTTATTTTGTAAGTTCACAATCTTTACTATACATTTATTGTTTATGCATGTCATATATGAATGATATACTTCAATAAAAAATATTTTTAAAAATTCTATCTCTCCTTTAAAAAGTAATATGCATTTTTTCCCCTCACACAGTGATCAAGTGTCCATTTCTGCTTTGGCCTCAAGGAAGCTCAGAATCAAATTTGCAGTCTGATCTTACACTACATAAGATCACATAGCCTGCATATCTGTATTGGTATTATCTTCCCAGTCAACCTATATTTTCCAAATTGCATCCTTATTTATATTTTTCTATTTTACTGAATTATAAACATTCTAATAAGGTACCTCAATATCTTAGTACAGTGTTTGTATAAAACAAATTAAAGCCCCTAAAGCAATTTCACAGTCCTGTCAACAAAAATTCTAACAATAAATATCTGATTGATGAACATATTTAATATTGACAATACAAAAACATCATCTTAAACTTAGCTTTCAAGAACATTTATACACATGGAAAGACATTTTCACTCGTCTCTGTGACCAGCAATCAGTATTTTCTTCTCTACTAGGAACCATGGGATAACTTCGTCCTGCAGTACTGTTCTGTTTGTGGGTAGATATTGTGCTTTATATATTTATTTTGGTGATTTGTTTTTGGAGAAAACAAAAAAAAACACAGTTCTGGTAAATTTGCCTATGATTAACACTTAATAACAGACTTCAAAAGCTGGACCAAAAAGAGAAAAGAAATTTATCTTTAAGATATATAAATAAATCAAGTATTGTATAGATTCTCAGTAGTTAAGATTTTAATGTTTCCATTCCAAAGCTCCAACACATCAAACATACAATAGACTGCAACTACATTTCTATGAATTATGAAGATCACTGCAGGCATTTCAGAATCTGGCCACAACTGTGTAAAGACTGGCAGTGGGCTTCTGACAAAGAATGGAGAAGAAGAAATTTAGTGCTCAGCCTAGAACACAATGTAATGGAAAGATCATAAACTCTAGGGTCAGACAGTCTGGCTCTAAAAACTGCCTTCCCTTCTAACTAACTTGTGTAACCTTGGGCAAGTCACTTAACTTGTCTGAGCCTTAATCTCCCTACCTGTGAAATTGATGTAATGGTTTCTGCCTCCCACAGTTTATAAGAAGCAAATGAGAAATGCTCAGAAAGCAGGCAGCGTAAGGCCTGGTGCATCAATAGTAGCTCTTTCCCACCAGACTTGAGATTTATGATGGTTGGCACATTTCCAACTGTGGGAGAGCAGCCAAGGTACAAAATGTGTATCTGGCAGGTTTTTCTATGTTTGGGACTTGGTGTTGTGTGGAGGATCTGCAAATTTTAGAGAGTAAGCAATTCAGAAACCCATTGTACATTACCAACTTCATAATTGATTTTAACCCATTGAAATTACAAAGATAAATCAGGTAGCAGAAAAAACTGGCATTTAAAATATAAATGGTACAATAGGGTTGTTTTTTGTTTTTAACCTATAAACTATGTTAACCAAAACAATGTATAGCTCAGTATAAAATAGATTGGTTGGTAATCTTTCTTTCTTTTAATAATTTCTCAGAAACCAAAAGCCATTTGGGTTTCACTCTTATCATGGTTTCCTTCTTTAGTAGGGAACTATTCCATTTCAAGACTATCAAATAACTGTAACAACCCCAAATGCCTCTAATCTTTCCTCTCGTTTTCCCTCTCAACAAAGAAAACAACCTACAAAAAAACAAAACAAAAACACACAACAAAAAGACAATCATGTACTATAAACAATGAATTGCCACAGAATCTTTATTACAGAAACCAGACTCAATAAACTTGCTCCAGAAATGTTTGCCAAATAAGTGCCTCTAATACATATTTTTAAACCATGCTATATATTTATTATGCTGAATCTATAAGCATGCAATGATACTCTCTTCAGAAGAGATGACTATTTAATAAAATAATATACTGCTATCACATTGTTTCAATCCAAATATGGCATTATAGTGCCATTCTAAAAATAAATCCAAGTCCCATGTGATATGCAGCCCTTTAGCTATGCTCATTTCCTTTTAGGGCTCAAGTTTCCCACAGGAAAATTATTCAATGTTTGGCAAAACTGTCTCTAATCATGTATAGATAAGGCATAAACGCTAACTGCACTGTCAACCTTTTCCTGCTTAGCAATTGTTGATTCTCCTTCACAGCAATCCATCATGAAGAGGTACAAGAAGGAGGCAATACTCAACAAAAGTTAACACACAAAGTGTCATTTTGAGTAAAAAAGTGTTGATGGTGGGATAATGTATGAGTCAGCTAAATTAGAAGACACAATTATATACAAAGACATATTCTAAACAAATGTTTCTGATAACTGTGATGACTTCCAAATACATATTTCAACTGTATTATTTATATTACTAAGTAAAACTGCATATCAAACACGCTAAGAACAGCTTAATACTGATTATATTGTTTGACTAATTTCCTTATAAGTTTTATAATGTATTATATGCTAAGAATATGGGCTGCTCAAAAATCACTCAATACACGATACACACACGCACACAGTCAAGTCCCACATTCTTCAAGCTATATTTTTACCTAACTCAATCAAATTATGATTTTCAAGAAAATGCTATTAATGTTTCATAATGCTTAAGAAATACTTAGTTTACTTTAAAAAGGTTAGTTTCTTCTGAAAATAAATCTCCAGTTAAGAGATTTAAATGTGCTTATAGAGTAGTAAAAATATATAAGAGCTATAGAATGACTACATATACTGAAATATAACTTTACAATTCTATGGAAGTTTCTTGCCCTTATAACAATTAAACATTAAATAAGAATCTGTGATTAAATCTCCATCAGTGAACTGCATTGACAGACAGCTGAACTGTACTGCAAATTCTGTTATAATTTCATATACATTCAAAGACTATCGGTATATATTCTGGGTTTTTATGTCTATTTTAATTATATATTTTTATATAGCTTTTGGCAAAAATGAAGTTTCTTGAGCTCCAATAGATAAAAAACATGTTTAAGATTTTAATTTTTCTACTGAAGAATCTTAAGTAACCATTACCAAGAAACAAATATTTAAATATTTAAAACCTATCATAGTTTATCATTAATATAGAAAGCTTAAGCATCTTTCTCTATTTCCCTAAAAACTTAAAACTTTTCAGCACAGAGGGAAATAATGCCAACCAAGGTCTATTAGTGTCTATGTAGTAATAAAAAGTTTAAAACATGCCTCAAAGGACTTGTCTGTAACTAAATTCTTATGCTTTTCTATTTAAAATTCAACACCTTTAAAAGTTACTGGACAGTCAGGGATTTTCAATTTTATTTATGCAAAAACTTTGCCCTCCAATCTCACTAGCAGTACAAACACTATAAATACTAACAAAGGCATTCCAGAACCACCCATTTCATTTATTTTCACTTCCGCCAACAAACATCTCTCAGGTTGTTGCCAGTGACTAAAAGAACTTTTTAAAGAATTAAGAGTTTTGAATCTTAATTTGTTTGATCGAAAGTACTTAAACTTGAACACTTGTTTCCCTATAATATGCATTCCACTAATTTCCTTGCTCCCCCCACCCCCACCCCCAAACCTGCTAGAAACTCTATTTTTCAAGTACCTGACAAATGTTCAACAATCCTTTGGACTTATTCTTGTGATATGACTGAGAGTCAGACTGAGAGGTCTAAGTCCTGGTTTCTTGTCCCAGGTCTGCAACTAATTAACCTTGTCACTACTTGCATCTCTTTTTCCATTTGTGAAAGGAAACCAGATTATGACTTCTATGGGATCTTCCAGCTCTGTCATTTTAGGACTCTGTATTTAGGCCATTCATCTACTCCAAAACATTAAGCCCATCACCATTTCCTAATTAGAATCAAACTCCTTAGCCAGTTACTCTAGACTCAATTTATCTTTTTGATCTTACTCCCCCCACCCCACTCCCACTAACCTCAGTGTGAAACCTCTGGTCTACCCATTTTACCCTATTCACAAGGAAGATAGTAACAGCAGCTAACAAGTACTAAGTGCTTGCTGCATGCTAATCCCTGTGCTGATAGCTAAACATGCATTAGTTTGTTTAAGCCTCACAACGAATTTATGAGATTATTAACTTCATTTTACAGTGAAGAAACCTTGTGAAGAAATCTGATCTTGAACTGATCTTGACTCCAGGTCTCACAGCTAGAAAGTAGCAGGGCTAGGATTCAAACTCAGGTCTTTCTGCCTCTCAAGTATATACTTTTAATCAGTACATATTACATTGTTTCTTTATTCCTTAAGTATATAAACACCTCTTTGAAGCTCAAAATACCTTTTGCCACAAATTTATTTTCCTCCTAAAACCAACTCATTTATAAACTTCAATTAAGGTCTCTCTTATTTACCACTTCAGCCCCAAATTTCCTTTCCACATCTGAAGTATGAAACCTTTCACTGTAAGCCCTAATGATCTGTTCCTTGATGAAATAATCTAATTACTATATGTATCAATGTCTGAGAGTTGGATAGGACTAACCCCTCCCGCAGAACACACTATAAAAGCAAGAGAAAAACATAAAAACATTAAGTTTGAAGGCACTGGAACAAACCATCACAGTCAAAACTTGAAGGGTTATAATCCCTGAGAGAAGAAAGCAAACCAGGTAGCTCCACATTCAACCAGGGCTTTTGTTCTGAGGTTATGTGCCTATTTGCTGCAGGCCTTGGAAGTCATGAGGAGATTCTGGCCTCTGTGAGACAAAGAGATATAATAGCAGCAATCTTACTGAGCTTCTACAATGCACCAAGCATAAACTCTACATACTTTAGATATGATAGATGGCAACTAATTTTCACAGTAATTCTTATGAAGAGATATTATCCCATTTTACAGAATAGAAAACCAAGGGCCGGAGACTCCAAAACCCATGCTCGTTTCACTAGCTTCTGCTTTATCTCAGGAAAAAAAAAATGATCCCAGAGTATAAAGTAATCATAATAACAATAACAACTTAAAGATCCTTACTATTAATGTAGCATAAATCTGATCTTGAACCGACTCCTGTAATGTTGGTGTCATTTCATTTAAAGACGAGGATCCTTCTGAAATTCAGACAGATTAAGATTACCTAACAAATTGCCAAAACTAGGATGTAAACTTTATTTTAACTTTCAGTGCTCTAGAAGCTACAGCACACATCTTCAATACAACTCATGATGTTAACATAACCTAAGTAGGAATGGTTTTTATTCTTACAACTATCACATCATGAAGGAGAGGAAATTTTTAAAATGAAAAAGACTTTTAAGTGAGATTCTGTTCCCTAGGGGGGCAATGAGACAGAGATCCACATATGGCATTTAACTTTTTTTTTTTTTAATTGGCAGGGGGGATGCAGGGTGAGGGTCTAACTATAAATGGCTTTGGAAATGGGCGTTTCCTCAGTTTATATGGAAGAAATTCCAGAAATATATCACGCTGTCTTCAATGAGGTAGCTTTTGTTTTCTCCCCAAAATATTATCTTACTAATTCAATTCAATGCAATTCAACAAGTATTTAATGAAAGCAACTGGACACAGAATTTAAAACTTTACTTTGAAAAGACAGTTAATTTTGCATTTTCCTTTTTTAACAAGCCAATAAATCTCTCATTAAATCAGGGGTTTTGTTCCACAGACCCCTTTGCCAGTAAGGTGAAAACCACACACCCCTTACTAAGTCCACACTATACTATGTATTATTTAATAACTGTATCACACTCACACCAACACATACCCACAAGAAAAATGTTTTTTTGAATTTCAATTCAAGCTTACGGACCACCTTGTTAAATTATTACAATCATGATTATTTAACATAAAGATGAGCTTTTTACCTTGCCTTTCTCATGTCACACATTGTTTGATAATTGTAGGTCATTTTAACAGGGTCTTTTGTCTATTAATCCTTTGGGTTCCTTTTATCCTGTCCAGCTGGATACTTTGTGTCCATCTGAATCAAGGTGTGTATGTTTGTGTCTATGGGGGGCTTCGGGAGGTGGCATTGGGAATATGAGACTATCAAAATACTACTCTTCCCCAAGCACCTAGACTATCTCATATACTGCCTTCTAAGGAAATCCATCTAAGTCCCCCTCCTCACCTATGAACAATACACAGCACTCTGCTTTACTCTCATGATCTCATAATACCAAGTCATGAACTACAGATACTTGCATACCAGGACATACACTCTCTCTCTTCCTTTCTTCTCCTTTCCTCTCCCTTCTTCTCCCTCCCTCCCTCCCTCCCTCCCTCTCCTTCCTCCCTCCCTCCCTACGTGTATATACAGACATATATTTATTATCCTATATTCTTTCCCATGATGTCAAAGAAGATGCTTTCCAGTCTCTGCAATCTTCTCTTGGTAAAAACTTAAATTTAAAAATCTGAAAAGATTCAAACAGATACCTGTGAGCATAGTGACATAGTGGATTAGGAATCAAAAGGTCTTAAGAGACCTAAAGCTTGGTTTCCACAATTATAAGAGAGATAATATCATCTTTGCCTATCTTCCTAGGAGGATGTAGCAAGATAAGGAACAGGAAAATGCTCTTAGTTTCCATAGATAATATAGTGCTATTATGCCTTCATTCTCCTAGTTCAGTAATATTTTTTCCATCAATGCTTCCTCCACCTTATACAGTTGTAAAGGTCAGAGAAAACAAGGCTTGTAGTGAAAAACAGCAGATTCCTTCCCCTTGCCACTCTGCTCCCAGCTACTCAGAGGCAACTGAGGCAACCATTTCCATCTTTTTTTTTTTTTTTTAACTGTTTCTTCTGGAGATTTTATTTGTATTTCTGAATGAAATGCTTAAATAGCTATTTTCTTGTTTTTTTGTGTGTGTGTTTTTTTTTTAATTTTCACTTTTAGATGTTATCTTCCAGCTTTCAAATATGGAAGATCCTACTATTGCTCTGGTTACACACCACACACACAAACACACATACATAAACACACACACCTGTCCTTGTATTCATCCGGTCAGTATAGTTTTGCTGAAATTTTGAGTAAATGATACTGTTCATAACTGAGTCACAGTGCATGAATCGTTAGATTTCCTCCTTCAGTTTTCTCATTTTCCCCCCTGAAATTATTGCCTTTTTCTTTTGCTTGGTTTTCTAGGTATCTATCTCTAGAAATGTGGCAGAACTATAAAATTCCTCTCAATATGGTCAAAACCTCAATTGTTTTTTCCTAGATATACTTCCTAGTGCCCTCCTTCTTCCTGTTCCAACTTGAACTAGTTGCTCTCTAAGTGTGCCACACAGCTCTCTTCATAGGGCTTTCCTTCCCCAACACTATGGGAATTCTCTTCGCCTCTCACCTGTATTGGAGTCCTTGTTTTCTGGGTTCTGTATTTTCCTCTTTCTTGGTTTCATCCCTCATTCTGGGTAAGCATATCTTCCAGTAACTTCCTGAGAAAGTATGTAAGGCAAGTAAATGGTGTGAGACCTTACAATGATAGTCTGACTGGGCATAAAATTCTAGATTGGAAATCACTTGTCCTCAAAATTTTGAAGTTATTCCTCATTATTGTCTTGCTTCAATGTGACAAAGTTCAGTGCTATTTAGATCCCTATACTCTGCATGTTTCTACTCTCCTACCTTTACCCAAGCCCATTAAGATTTTAAGACTCTTCTTTATCCCCAGTGTTCTGAAAATTTATGATGATTTGTCATGGTGTGAGTCCTTCTTTTTCACTGAACAGGCCTATTCATTATGAAAACTCATATCTGTCATTTCTAGAAAATTTTCTTGTGATATTTCTTTGAGGATTTCTTCCTCTCTTTTTCTCTATTCGGTTTCTAGAAATCCTCTTAGATATTGGGCTTCCTTGATTCAGCCTCTAATTTCCTTGCTTTTCATATACTATTTTTCATCTCTTTGTCTTTCTGTTTCACTATCTAGCATACTTCAACTTCATCTTCCAACTCTTCTGATTTTTATAAATGTCTTTTACTATATTTTAAATCTCAAGAGATTTCTGGTTCTTTTAATGTTCCTTTCTTATGGCATCCTGTTCTCCTTTAACAGATACAAAACCTTCTCTGAGAATACTAGTTACAGGTGGATTTCTTGTTTTTTTGGAAGTTTTCTTCTGTGACTTGCATTATTTTTGTTTCCTCTGATTTCCTGTTTGTTTTCAACTCTGTATTTTATGTGAGAAAATTTTCTCAAAAGCCCAGTAATCTCTGGCTGTCTGTTAATATTAAAAGAGAGGCAGTCAAAAAACTAACAAGAAGTTCTGTATGCATGGGTGGGACTTGCTGACTGATGGTTATCACTATAAGATGATCAAAACAGGGAACATGGCTGTTTTGTTTGGGAGCCCTCAATGTCAGTCCTCAGGACTACACAACTCTTTTCTCCTGATTAGAGGATTTAAGGCTGGCTAAGTAGATTCTGGGAATAAAGTGGGATAAGGGGACAGATTATTTAATATTCAGACTTTCTCTTGACACTTATGTTTTTAACAAGCACCTTAATCCCATCCTAAGCTATGCCTGGTATCCAGAGTATCTATGGTTCAATCTCTTCAAAATGTAAATATCCCATCTTTGGCTGGGATAGTGAAAACCCAGCTGCCTGCTTGAGCCAGCCTGGGATGGGGATAAGAGTGAGGTGAAGTGGGGAAGTGGGAGGTGATGGTGTCTAAATGTGCCTTACATAAACTTTCTATCAATTCTGCTGTTTTTAGCCCCATACGATTCCCTGCTTTTAAAGGCATCTTGGGACTCCAATTCCCAGGGACTTCCAAGGTTCTATGGGGAGATCAGCTTGCTTCTTTTGGTACCTCCCTCCCTCACCCTCTATCCCTCGCTGACTTTAGGATTCACCTTTGTCCATTCTGCTCCATCAGTTATCACTTGTCCACTTGTTCTATTTTCCAAAATTTTGTTGGCAACATTAATCTGCAATCATCTCTGCTCCATTTCTCTTTGTCCATATGGATTATACCTTTGCTATTCTTTTTAGTGAGGTCAACAGAATTAAACATGCATATTCAATCTACTTCATTTAAAAGGAAGTATGCCCTATATTTTTCAAATCTAGGAGATAGTTGAAACATTGATAAAGAACACAGGCTTTAGAATCAAGGAATTGGATCTGAATACTAACACCATCACTTACTAAAAGTATAACCTTGGAAAAGTTTTTTAACTTCTTTAAGCCTAAGTTTCCTCATCTGTAAAATAGGGATCATAAAAATAGACTGCTGCAAGAATTAAACGAGGTAAGAATATAGGCTTTGGAGTCAGAAAGACCCTGGTTTGAATCCCAGATATTCCACTTATTAGCTATGGGACTCTGGGAACTCTAAACCTCAGTATCCTAAGGCCATTTTCCAGCTCATATGCCCCTTCCCACTCCATTTGCTAGATATGATATGACATTTTATATGTTTAATGTCTCAGTCCTAATTATCTGACTGATACTGTTCATTTTTATAGGTATTTTCATATCTTGCTTTTCCATCTAGGCAGTGTGTAGGCACTACATGCAAAAGCCAAGCTAAGCTGTTCCCCCAACCTTTAGGAATAAAGGAATAAGGCTGCCTTTGAATATTAAATCATGAAATCACTATCTTTTATGATAAAAGATAAATGCAATGATATATAAAACCACCTTAAAGAAAAAGAATTGAGTCGCAAGTTTGTAAGACTAAGACTTTCAAAAAATTTGACTAAAAGGTAACAAAAGAAGTTAACTAAAGAAATGTCAATTAGAAGGTAGGTAGGTCAGTACTGGGAGCAGAGATGATTTCAACTTCTATCATGACCCCAATGACAAGGCTTTCCCATTTGTTAAGGTAGGACATCAGGTTTAGTCTGCACCAGTTAATGTTCATGTTATAGAACCATGTTTTGAGATTCCATCCTCACTACTCATCCTTCAGAATATGATTTGGTTTCCCACGAAGATCTACCAGTAGGAAAACACTGCTCGCTATTGCCAGCATCAATTTCTTATTTTAAACTAATAAAGTGACATTATGATTATATACATTGGCACTATGTGACTTCACCCCAGAACACAGACACACTCGTGCCAAATGCCTCACCAGTAGGTCTTGTAAATTCTTCCAAGTAAAGACACCTTGTAAAGCTTCCTGGAAGACAGATAATCATAGATTTTTTTTCCATATGAAATATCTAAAGACTGTAAGGTACTACAAGAAAGGGATCATATGATACTTCTTTATCTCTCTCTGAGGTCAGCTATACTGCCTTGTATACAACAGAGCTTGTTGGAGAAATGCCTCTTCTTGATTGCTTCTTAAACTTTCCCTAGAAGCCACTACCTTGCATAAAACAATTTTCTATATCCTATAGCAGTATCATTTGAAACACTTCCCTCTGGCTACTTGATCTCTGCAATAGTGTGTTAAGAAAAAGAAGAAAGAGCTGGAAAACTGGTAAAGACTAAAAAGAAGAGAAAGCAACACCACAGAGTTAGAATCAGCTTCTTTCACCAAGGCTTTCCACAGCTATTCTTTCTTGTGACAGTTTTTACTGCCTCCCTGATCTGGATGCAGAGCCAAGAAAAAAGGTGTGATCCACCTACATATTTGGTATCCACGCTGTGGCAATTTGGCAAATTGAAAGCATCAAGTGATGCTTCTTGGGCCATGGCTACAGAGCTTCCAGGAGTAAAGTTCCATGGCATATAGAACACTCACACTCCCACAATCTAGTCTCTTGGTACTAAAAGTAATTCCATTCATTACACACTGTCTGGAATGGCCTAGACCAAATGGAACATTGTTTGTGGAGCTGTGGACTACTTTTGAGCATCACATCTCTATAGAGATGTAGAATAAATACAGTGTCCACCTTACAGAAAGGAAAAGTGACTAGAAGTAATAATTAGCAAGGGTCATTCATTTAGTCTGTAAAATTCACTAAAACTTCTATTCTGAGCCTAGTTCTATGTTAAGAGTTTTGGAGATAACCGCCCCTTGCCTCCAGAGAGTTTGCAGACAAGTAAAGCAAGTAAATGAAAGCAGTTTTAAGCGGAATTTGAAGCTACTATCTTTTTAGAAAGGTGAGGATTTATCTTGCTTCTCTTCTCGAGTTTGGGATTACTAAGTAACATGAAGCAGTGATCTAGCATGAGGTTCAATCATCTTAATATGTGAGAGCACCGCATCACTACAAATTACTTCTTTACGTGTTAAAAAAAAAAGCATGGCAGATATAAGTATCAGTAATCATTTTTATTTGCACAGCACTTTACAATTTAAAAAGTACTTTCAAATCCATTATCTAATTCAATTCTCAAAGTAACCCTAGGAGGTAGGAAGGGATCATTAACTCTTTTAAGAAATTAAGTGTTTAGAAAAGGGACTTGCTCTAAATTAAAACTAGTTAAATAGTAACAGAAACCCAGATTTGATTCTCAGTTCAAAGTTTATTTTTTTCATGTTGCCCTTTTATCACCCAAATTTTGAAGAAAAGCCAAATAACTCATTTACAGCCATAATACATTTCTAGAATATTCTCAAGGTCTGCAAAATATATTAATAATATGTACATTCAATATAAATACTTACAGTTTTTCTTCATTCTAAAATGGAAAAATTATGTGAAAATCAACACATAAAATGATTTATGGAGACAAAAAAAAATCTCATAGTGTCCCAATTCTCCATCCTTAAACTTCCCCAAATCTGTTCACAACAATTCTGGATTGTCAAAAATTTAGTTCACAAATCTCTTCTGATACAAAAACACATCGTCAGGGAAAAAAGACATTTCCTACAAAATCACTGTGCCAACTTTCAATCAAGCTTGAAAAGCTGAGGAAATCCTCAGAGAAACTACTCCACTATCTGGGAGCTTTTATCCCTGCCGCTTCATTTTCAAGTTCAAAGAGGTGGACACTGTATTTATTCTACAAAAATTCAAGTTTTCCCAATCCTTAAACACTGAGACCATTATTCAAGTAAAAAGAATAGTCTTTATAAAAGGCTCAAAAAGAAATTATCCAGTAACAAAGCTTAAAGAAAACCTTTTCCCAAATGAAATTTTAGCTAAGGGTCAACAGGCCCATGACAAATTCAAATATTCATTTTGGTATAAGATAGTTCTTTCACCAAAGTGGAACACTTATCCTTTCCCCTTGAAGAGGAAAAATACATCTTCATTGAAATCAAAATATAAAAATACACAATTAACAAATACAATTGGTATAATCTTATTTCAAAGTTTGTATGCAATAATTTCAATACAATCACCAAAAGCTTGTCTCTTCTGATATCAGTCACATACCATATAAAGTTAAATAAGATGTCCTGCCAAAGCCCAAAGTAACTGAGTCTAAACATACGTTTTCCTCATTCTGAAGGGATCAGAATGGTATTAAAGCCAAATGACATCAAATTTTACATTAAATATGCCAAGATGAAAAGGTTAACAGTAAACACAAACTTTCAAAATATATCACAACAAAACTGCCCCTAGCCACTGGAGATTGCATGACTGTATCCAGGCATCCCCTTCCTGCCACCCTCACCACCCACTGTAACATATACACCAAAATAAAAATTAAAAGGCAGTATAGACAATGAATGTGAGAATACTAGAACTTAATACCTGGAAGAAACCTTAGTGCTTATATATATATAAGCACAATGAAGACAAGATAAACTGGAAAGACACCTGTTATCAAGTATTAGTTGCAGGGAGCAGAGTATCCTTTTTTTTGTTTAACATTACTGTATCTAAATATTTAGTTTCTACTTTAATTTTAGGCTGAGATGTTCATATAGATTCCAATGTGGGAAAAAAAAAAAAAAGCCTTTAATAACAACTGAATTTGGTACTAGGAAAAGAATATAGAAAATCTACAAATGAAAGCGCTTATTAAAATTAAGAGCTGTTTTCTTTCTAGTCATTAAAAGACCACCTCAATTGGCTATTAACAGAAAATTACAGGGACATTTTGTGTTTTTCATTCTCATAACATGGAACCTTAAAACATTAAATGGGCTCAGACCCCAAAGAAAGTAAAATCTTCTGATTTAACATAAATTTTCTATAAAAAATTGAAAGTCTTTAGGATTCCCATATTTGATGAGCTAAAAACTCACAAGCAAACTGAAAATCTAAACAGGATATATTTTCTAATATATATGGAAAAAAGGTAAGTTTTGTTTTTAGATCTTTACTATTTAAAAGGGAAAAGTGTTCAGTTACTTTTCAGAATCTGGCAGAAAAGGTTTTCCACTTAAAATAGCAATTTAACAGCCATTTCTAACATAACTTGTAATTTCAGTATGAGTTCTAAATTTTGAAACAGTTTAGAATCAAATATTCTAAAACTAAATATAAAAAACAAGCAAGCAAGCTTTTGGGAAGAACTCCAAACATGAAGTTTGGATATTATATTACATTTACTCATTTAAAAATGAAAAAGTTTACATAGTATACATTTGGGTTTAAAATCAAATTGATGCCTAAAACCTAAAATCCTAAGAATGCTGCCCTTTATTAAGAAAAAAGAAGGGTGGGGTGGGGTGGGGTGGGGTGTGGGTCATGAAGGAAAACCAAAAGCATATCTGTTTTATAAATATCTATTTCCTTTCTTGGATTCAAAAACCCACTTTAACCCATGTCCCCTGGGTTTCTTCCATCTTCCAGCTCAATGAACACCACTGTCACATTCAGATTATGACATCTAGCCAAAGGCAGAGATCAAATAAGTCCCCTGAAGATTTCCAAAACATTAAAACCAGTAGAGAAGCAGAAAAAATACTCTCATGCCTGGAGCTGCCGGGAAGAAAAATAAACCACTTGCTCAAAAGATAACCACTTTTAAAAATAAACAAAAAACACCACCACTATATAAAGGCACACCACTCTCAATTAGTAATAATTCTATAGAATAACAATAAATCTTGTCAATTTTGCGAGTACTTTAGCCAAAAACAAAACAAAACAAAACAAAACAAAAACTGCTTCTAAGGAAAGAACTGTATTCCAAAGGATATTTTTCCAGAAAGAGAATAATGAAAGACTTAGATTAGCTAGAATATGGCTAACCCCTTTTTCAAATATGGATTCCTTA
>JAQZBX010057924.1:0-17853 GCA_029593785.1 Cabassous unicinctus
AAGGCTTCTATCTATTCTGTGAAAGTGTCTACAAACACTTGAATAAGTGTAGATGATGACTTTCTTTCCTGCTCTCAGTTGTAATGCTCAGATCAGAGCTATTAATTATAGCTATAATTATATTAATTATAGCTATTAATTATACCTTCCAGCAGAAAGGCCTGAACTTCTAATGTTTCATGGAGAGTATTGATAGTCTACCTGGCACTCTGTTTTCTATGATCCATGAAACTTCTGCTATATATAAAAAGTTCTGGGTCTGCATCAAGGAGAGGTATGCCCATGAGTACTAGTCAGTTGGAGTAAACTTCATCAATTACCTGAACACAATCATGTTTAGGAGGTATTCTTTCAATTCTCTATTTGGGGTCTGGCACGAGAATGGCTGAGTTTAATTCATCAATTACTTTTAGTATAACTTTAGGATTGTCTAAGAGTGCATCTTAGGATTTGCTCAGTTTTCCCATAGTTATCCAGTGTCCCCCTTTTGTTCTAAGAATGTTAGAACATAGTGGGGGTGTAAATCACTATAGGCTGTCCAAAAGTAAACTTTTTACGTTTTTGTAATAAATCATAGGTGGCTGACACAGCCCTTAGACAAAATGGCCACCCTTTGGCCACTGAATCCAACTGCTTGAATAAACAGGCCACTAGCTGAGTATTGCCTCCAAATACTCGGTTCAGGACTCCTAGTGCAATTCCTTGGTGCTCATGCACGAATAAATAAAATTATTTCATAGGGTCAGGAAGTTACAATGCTGGAGCTGACAGCAAGTTTTGTTTAAGGTTCTGAAAGACAAGTGTCCAGACCAGGGGCTTTTTGTCATAGTCACTGCAGGGGTTCTTAACTGATTTTCTTCCAAGGACCCATTTGTTACTCAGGTAAAAACCACAAACCCTTTACTAAGTCCACATTATACTGTGTATTATTTAATAAATACATCACAACTGCACCAAAATGTCCTCAGAAGAATACTGTTATTTTGAATTGCAATTCAAGCTCACAGACTCCTGGTTAAGAAATCTGCCTTAAGGGCTTCACATAGTGGCTTGGCTATAATTCAAAAATTTGATATCCACAGTCTACAGCACCCAGCCATGCCAAGAGACCTCTGAATTCCTTTTCATTTTTAGACTCAGACACTCAGTATAATGTTTCCTTTCTACTGAGTGAGAGAGCACATTGCCCTTCTGATTGTTCAAAGCCAAAATATTTAACATGGCTTTGTGTGATCTGGACTTTCTTTTTGGACACTTTATAGTCTGTGTCAGCTAGTCTCTGTAGCATTGTTACCATATTTTCATTTGTGGCTTCTTGAGTCTTATTGATGATCAGTATGCATCTACATACTGAAGTCCTTCTCTGAATTGTAACCGTTGTAGGTCCTCAGACAGGGCTTATCCATAGATGGTCAGGATATTCTTAAACACTTGTGGTAACACAGTCCAAATGTATTGTTGTTATACTCCAGTTTAGGATCCTTTCATTCAAAAGCAAAGAACTTCTGAGATTCCTGCCTTAATGGGATGCAATGGAAGACATCTTTTTAGTCTAAGACTATGAACCATGTGTAAGTCTTAGTTATATTCACCAGAAGCAAATAGGGATTGGGCACCACTAGGTGGATGTCCTCCACTACTTGTTTGGTTGCTCTGAAATCTTGTACAATTTTATATTCTTGGGTGACACGTTTAAGGACCAGCAGAATTGGTGTGTGAAAATCCGATTCGCAAGGTATGATTAGTTCTCGCTTGGGAAATGTCTTAATTAGGGGTAAGATGCCGGCTTTATCCTCTCATCTGAACAGGTACTGTTTTAAATGCAGTGGAGTGATGATCGGCTTTAAAATTCTGTGCTTCAACTGCCTGTCCTAGGGGACCCCACTCATTCATACCTCAGCTGGCACTTGCTCTTTTATTTCTTCAGGCATTCCAAACATTCCAGTGTTCTCATTTAGACATAGTAAGGCAGCTTGGAGGTCACACAGATGGACACTGGAGACCTGTATGTTCACCTCATCAAGTGAAAGTGACAGTGAAACTTGTAATTTATTGAGTAATTCTTGGCCAAGGAGGGGAATTGGGCACTCAGGCATCTAAAAGAATTTATGAGTTAATTAAGTTTCTTCAACTAGGCATTGCAGTGATTGTAAGAATGGTTTAAGGCTTTTAGTCCCCGAAATGACAATGATAGGGACTGATTCATTAGTTTCTTTGCTAAGTTTTTAGTTAAAGAATGAGTAAGTGTCTATGTATTCCATCAAGGAGTCAATTAACTTCTTACCTACTTGAAAAGAAACCGGAGGTTTGGTGTTGGTGATCAGGATGGTTTTCTGACTGGTGGAAGGTGTCCCCGGGCCTGGTCATTTCAAGTCACTGTCTTCATCCCCTGCAAGTTGTGGGAGTTAGGCTGCATATGGGATGACTTAAACGCTCCCTTCTTGGTGAGATTTGAACAGTCCTGTTTCCAGTGTCCCTCCTCCTGACAGTAAGCGCATTGTCTTCTTGGGGCCCCTGTAGTTCTTACCCTTCATTAAGCATTTCTGTTGTTCTTTTCTCACCTCAAGGTCTGTAAGTTCCCAATGGTTCTGCTGAGAGCCTCTTTTATCAAGTGGACTTAGGCTGCATGTTTTTTTCCTGTTGCTTCTCCTAGAAAGATTCTTGGTTATGAAAGATCTTAAAAGCAATCTCTACCAGTTCTGACAAAGTCTTGCCCAATCCTCCCTCCAAATTTTGGAGTTTTCACCTTGTATCTGGAGCACTCTGATTAATGAAGGATATGTTGATGGTATGCCCCTGTTACTTGTTCATTTGGATTGCAATTTGACTTGGCTCTAGAAATTGCCTGGTATCCCAGCAAATGCACTAGATTGTTTGAATTATTATTGCTTAGTTACCACAGGCCTTTTCTATTACAACTTATCTCTCTTCTGAGGTCAACATTATATTCAATAAAGACTGCATATCTACCCAGTTAGGATTATGGGTGGCAAATATGGATTTAAACAATCTCTCTATTTTCTTAGGATCGTCACAAGAACTTGGGACTCAATCCTTCCAATTATAGAAATTTTAATTCAAGAGTAAGATATGTCATACAAGTAGCCTCATGATTGACTTTGATCATCAATGACAGATGGCATCTGTCTTAATGGAAATTGCCCAACTGAGGGAAGTGTTCCCTGATGAAACTGTGTACCACTTTGGGTATGTGGGGGTGTAGCAGTTTGATATTACTTATGACTTCCATAAAGAAGGATTATGTTTGTAAACTGTTCTGTTCCTCTGAGTTTGAAACCCTTTGATTGTATTAGATTCAGTTGAGATGTCTTTGATTAAATTATGTTAAGATTAGGATTTTAAGTCCCTGCCCCTTTGGTGGGTTATATAAATGGACCCTCACTCAAGAAGACACTCAGAAGAAGATACACAAGAAAAGAGAAAGAGCTCCATAGATGCCAGAGGGGAAAACTTTGATCCTGAGGTCCTGGGATGAGAGACAAGCCCTATGCTAACCAGTAGCCGAGAGAGATTATGTTAGTCAGCCAAAGCAGTGCTGATACAAAGTACCAGAGATCTGGTGGCTTTATAAAGGGTACTTATTTGGGGTAAAACATTACAGTTACAAGGACCTAAAGAGTCCAAATCAAGGTTATTTCTTTACCAAACTCTATTGCCACGTGCTGATGCAAGATGGCCAGCTATGTCTGTGATGGTTCAGCATTCCTCTTCACTCTAAAGGCTCCATGGGTCCAGCCTCTTTCAATCTCTTCCCAGAGCTTGTTTCTTTCCAGGCTCAGATGCTCTGGTCTCTTCATAAGGTCAGCTGTAAACTATCAGTCAAATGGTTCATCTCTCCTCGGGCTTGCAGGATCAAAGTCCTCTTCTGTGTCTATAGAGTACTCTCTCTCTTTTCTTGTGTATCTGCTTCTTCTGTCTTCTTGATTGAGCATCCATTTATACAGTCAAGAAGGCATGGGATCAACTTTGTATGCACTAAAAACATGGTCAAATCATGGTCCTGATCTTAATATAATCAAGTAAACATACAACCTTTAAATTTAAATCAATCAAAGAGTATCATGCCCAGAGGAACAAACCTTTTCACAAACATAATATATATCTCTCTTTGGAATTCATAAATAATATCAAAATGCCACAAAGAGGAAGGATAAACCCTTTCAGAGATCAGCAATCATTTTGCTTCAATACATGACAACTGGCTTGGTGAGAAAGTACCTCTTATTGTACCTTCAGTTGGACTCTTTAGGGACTTGTGACTTTTATCTCAAATAAGTACCATTTACAAAAGACAGCAGATTTCTGGTACTTTGCATCACCATTCCTTTGGCTGACTAATCGAGGGGGAGTGGCCATTTCAGGGGGATTTAATGGCAATTTGGGCTCAACTCCTCCCTTATCACCCTTGGTTCATATTATAAGAAGGAAGGGGGGTCATGGGAAATAGGGGGGTCATGGAAATAGGATTAATCCCATAATTAATCCTAGGTGCTAGAGTCAGGGAGGGATCTCCTTCTTTCTACTCAAACCTGGCCCTAGATTACCAAACATCACTCCATGCTCAAATATTCACATTGTAATTTAGCTTATTGGCTAAAGCCATAAAGCACTGCACATAAACTATTTCATTCCACTTGCAATACAACTCTAGCTACAGAATATATATTCTAAAGATCCTTTTGAAGGCCATTCCTGGCATTTTCCAATTTGTACTGTGGCCATGCAGTTTTACACAAAAATACCAATCTCTTTTTAGTCATTGGTTCATTACTAAACTGTTCTCAGTGTTTCAGAATGCAATCCAAAAGACAACATTTTTCTTTCCTTTCAGAGCTCTGTTCATTACTCATGTTAGTAAACTTTATCTCTTGTATTCTCTGAGTGTTTGCAACATACTCTTATAAGTAATTATAATGTAGTAGCCTGGGCTAGATGGAATGTCTTCTACCAGGGTCTGCTCCCCTTTCCCCTACAGACAGCATCCCAAAAGTTCAAAAACCAAATAACCAAGGGTAACTGAATAGCTTACAGCTTTGGCAGGAGACATAAATACACACTCACAAATTTAAAACAGTCAAACTTTGAGGTTACTCACTAGAGTTGAAGAGAAAGTTCTGCTCCAATGGCTTTTAGGAATCAAGGGACTAGGTCATGCATCTCTGAGGCAAGAAGATCCAGTGCTACTCACCTCAGGGGGTTGATGAATCCACCAGTCAATGGTCTTCTTAAGGACTGAGAAGTCCTGCCACAGTTGCCAAATTGTAGGAGACCCTCACAAGTTCCCTGAGTTCTTTTGCCCAGTGTAGAGAATTGAAATCCACACCCAGATTGATGGAACAAGGGAAAAAACTTTATTGACTGGTGGAGTGTATAAAAGTCATCCCAAACTTACCTCCCTAAACAATGGTAGTAGCAGAATTATATCAGCTTATGTCAAGATAAGAGTTTGTGGCTGGAGAAAGGAGATTGACAGGTAGGGTGATTTGCAAGTGGGTTCTTAACAATGCATGCTCTTGGCTTCTACATGTTATAACATACTTAGTCATACATTGCATATTCAAAAATGGAATCTAAATGTCACTCAGAGGTGGAAAATTTACTATTTTAATGAACTAAATTTTTTATAAGTTCAATCTACTATTAAACAGTCTGTGCCAAGAATGGAAAAGTCCTGTTCTGTGGTTAAGGGAGCCTCTGAAGCCACCTACTGGCCACAGCTACAAGCCATAGTCTATCTTGATTGACTTTTTCCAGAAACAAGTAGGAATAGGTCTTTTACAAGTTGCTATGCAAGTCTTCTCTGCAAAAGACTTTGAAAAAGCTTTCTCTGTTGCAGCTCTTCCACCTTGACCTCTGTTAAAGCAGACTTTTATAAAATCTGCAATTTCATGTATCTTTTCATTGATTGGAGCAGCATATGTAGCTTTTTTCTAGAAACATGCACAAGATGATGAATGGATGCTTTTTGAAACATCACAAAGAAAACATGCTGGAGTTTCTCCAGTAAAGTTTGGGAGTGTCAACTTATTCTTAAACACAACAATTATATTGTTGTATTCAGTCAAAATAATGTTTGTGCAACTTATTTATTATTTTAGTATATTAATTTTTATTATATTGGAAGATATATGAGAGAAGAAATTAAAAATCATTGCTGAGGTGGGTAAAGGTTTTATACTTATATTAGTGGCTAAAAGCTAACTTCTATATACAAGTAAGTGAAATTCATTCTTCTGAATCTTTCATTAATTAATTATGAAATTAAATTTTATGGAGATTTAGAAGCTACTGTCATGAGAAAAATTGTTTATACTGCAAAATTTAAGGAAAGAATATGATGGTATGCATCAAGGAATTACAAAATAACATATTATATATTTGATGAACTTTTGAATTTACAATTCTTTAATTCATAAAAAATTCAGAGATACTGAGAAAAACTTAGTTGGAGGTAAAAAGTCCAGGATTAATTTATTTCACAATAGGTATCTTTGGGTTTTAAGATATTCTATGGCAATCCTACAAAATAGGGTCTCCTTACTCCTTGAAAAATTACCATGAGGGACTTTTTCTTCTCAGTATTCAAAATCAATATTTTATGGACATTAAGTGTATTTTCAAATAATAGTCAAAAAAAGAATAATTTACAAAACTTTTTATGATGAATCTTTTTTGCTGAATATTTATTTTGTGGGATTCCAATATATGATATCTAATACTCAAATAATTTTGGCAGAGGATCGGGTAAGAAACAGAAAGGAACTATGACTTCTTTTCTTACATTTCAACAAAATTAGAACTTTAACCCTGAAAAATTTTCAATGTCATTATTTTGACTTCTGTTCTTCCTGTTAATTCTCTCAATTTTTTAATGTGTTTTGAAACCCTGTTAAGGAATTTTACAATCTTCTGAAAATTTGGTTGTATGGATATTTTACACTCACCTTAATATGTCTGAAATACAAAGGTCTACTTTTTCTAATAGTACTACTTTGCACAGTTGTATTCATATGCTTTTATTTATCAGTATACATTTTTACATTATTTTACTACTTATATCTTTCTTATTCACATAGCATAGTTGGGTCTTACTTTTTAATATAGTCAATTACAGAGCTTTTCATTGGAGTGTTTATTCTCTTATATTTAAAAAAATAATTAATGTGCTGTTTTCATTTATGTCATATATTTGTAAATTTCTTCTAGATTCTTGGTTATGCTACAAATAAAAAGAATTTATGTACATGTCAGTTTAGTTAGATCAGTAGTTTATTAAGAAAATGAGAGAAGAGAAAAGGGGACAGAAATGGGAGAAAAGAACAGGTTATGCATCTCAGGTATACTTGCGGGCTGTTCCAGGCAGAGAGAGAAAAAAGGCCAAAAAAGGGTAAAAATGGCTGATTACAGACTATAAATTTCCATTACAAATTACAAGTTTCCATTACAGATGACTACTCTAGGTCTACTTGTGTGCTGGTCCAGCCAGGGAGAGAAAGGGCATACAGGGCTAAAAAAAAAAGGGTCAATTTAAATTCTGTGCTTAATTTTTTAAAACATACATTACCCTACCCCTTATTAATGTTCAGGGGAGAAGTCCCAGCTGTTTGTTGTTTTGATTGGTTATTCCACCCACGAATTCCCCTGGGGGGCCCAAAGGCAAAGGCCCTTGAGAATACCCAGGGCTTTTCTTTGATCCTGGGGAAAAAAATCCCTTTCCAAATGGAGATTCTTGTGGGGTTCTTCCAGCAGCCATCTTGTGGGGTCTCCATGGCCATGTGTTTCATGGCCGTGTTTTTCAACCAGGTCCTAGATTCATCTTTTCATTCCCCAGACTAGCCTGTGCCAATATTCATATGCTTTTATTTATCAGTATATATTTTTAACATCCTTTTACTATTCATGTTTCTTATACACATTGTATAGTTGGGTCTTACATTTTAACATAGTCAATTAAAGAGCTTTAAATTGGAGTGTTTATGCCCTTACATTTAAAATCATAATTCATGTGCTATATTCATTTCATGTCATATAATTTTACATTTCTGATTTTTCTCTCTTGGTTTATTATTGGTTAATCAAATAGTTGATATTAAATTTTATTCCATCTGCTGAATTTTTAAAACCATATTTCATTGTATTATGTTGCTAGTCTTTTCTCTTTGGGATGAAATTTTCATTCCTAAATTATTTTTGAGTTCTTAATTTTATTATGATGGCTTCTAGATAACATAAGATACTTTAATGTCTATTCACCCACACAAACTTTGCAAAATTACAGAAAAATGCCAAACTATGTTCCTCAAAACTCTAAAAAAGAGTTAAATGATTGTGGTAAGAAGGAGAATACTAAATCAAGAAAAAGCAAATTAAAATAGGTATAAAAAATGGGCCTCTACCCCAAACTCTCCTTGTCACAGTGAACTCTTATTATGGATCCTGGACTCTGTTTTGGAGGCAACAGAGTCACCACTATGGGCATACTGCAGTTCATGTATATTAGTTCTAATCTACCCATTGACAACTTGATAGCCTGATCCAGGAGTCCCATCTCCCTCTTGCTTTTCCCAGATTTAGCCCAGCAAACAGAAACCGGTTGAAGAAAGTTAAAGCAATGTAAGAAACAATCCACTCAAAGTGGTCTGAGGTAAAATATTCCTGTCATTATGACTTACAATAGAACACCCTGAAGCAGGGATAGTCTATTACATAGGGATAAGGGAGGCATTCCAATTCCAATATAAAGGGAAATTTCTAAGACCTATAAACAAGCCCAGGCGAAGACACAGGCTCAAAAAAAAGTGGACCCCACGCTTCAGCGTCAGGCTGATCTTCTTTATATGAGGTTTAACCTCTGAAAGTGAACACTAGCCAACACAGAGCAAATTTCCAAAACACAGTGAAAGATGTTTTCTGTATTGTTTTTTTTTTGTAGTTCCTGATAATCAATAATATATTTGACACATAAGTAGCTGGAGAAAAACTTAAGAAAGAAACAGCTCAGGGAATAAGACCCATAATTAAAACATTAAAATATTAAATGTGCTTCTGAGAAGATGGAGGACTAGAGAGGCAGAAAGATCATGTCTCTCTCAGAAAAAAATAGCTAGAGGACAGATGGAGACTGTCTGGAGGTCTTCTTTTGGGCTCAGGACAAAAGGCAAAGGTGAGACACCATCCAGAATGGAAAAGAGCAAAGGGAAGAAGTATCAACTGGCTGAAAAATCCTATGAATAATGCTGCAAGTGCATCAGAGGGTGTAAATCCCCCTGCCTTCAAAGCAAACAACTCTCTGCAGACTGCAGTGGCTATAGACTGCAGTGTTTGCAGACTGAGGGGTTGCAAGTGTCTTTTTCCCCAGTAAAGGGGAAACGGATGTACACAGCCTTAAGCAAATTCAGAATTTGGACAGTGAACTTAGTCTGTTGCATTGGAGGGGTCACTCACTTCCAGGCCATGTCAGACTTTGAAATTGCTTGCATTGACAACTGGAAGGGAGTCAAAGATAATTTGCCTTGTCAACCCCTTATACTGCCCTTAGGTGGTTATTGAGGAGGCACAGGGAGGAAGTCAGTGGACAGCCAAGGGAGGTTAACAGTTTCTATTTGTGAGGCTTGGCCAGCCTTAAGGGCATTGCTTCTCCAGCATGCACCATGGAGTTAAAATATATTCCCCCATCACCTGAGGTCTGAGCTGAGAGGCATGCCAATGATCGCCATCTGCTGGCTGGGCCAGAAAATTGCACAAAAATAAAAAATTAAATAAATAAAAGAGGGAAGAAGTTCTCTTTACTGCATCCTTCTCTAAGGCTCTTGAAAACTGACCTACACCTCATTACTGCGTCCTTAGCACTTGTATGAGCAGTTAAACAAGGGAAAAACTAAATATCTAGAACAAGTTGAATCAAGAGTCAAAAAAAAGTGGTAGCAAACAGCTATTTAACAGTAAACCTTTAGGCAAGAGAGAGAAACTGACTATCAGTAAATTCAGCATATGAATCAGATATCTAGACATCAGTAAAAAATTATAAGCCATACTGTGAAAGAAGATATGACTCAGGCAAAGGAACAAATCAAAGCTCCAGATAAGACACAGGACTTGAAATAGCTAATCAATGAGGTTCATGCAAATATCCAAAATCAAATCATAGAGTTGAAGGTCAACATGGCTAAAGAAATGAAAAATGTCAAGTTAACACTAGGTGAGCACAAACAAAAATTTGAAATCTTGGATAAAAAAATAAAAGAGCTTATGGGAATGAAAGTCACAATCAGTGAGATTAAAAACACAATAGAGGCACACAACAGGATATTTGAAATAATGGAAGAAAGAATTAGCAATGTAGAAGACGCAACAGCTGAAATTGAAGTAAGAGAAGATCAGAGAGAAAAGAATGGAAAAAATTGAGTAGAGGCTCAGGGACATGATTGATAACACAAAGCACATCAACATACATGTTATGAGAGTTCCAGAAGAAGACAAGATGTGAAATGTGACAGAAAGTGTATTTGAGGAAATAATGTCCCAAAAGTCTCCAACCCTCATGAAAGCCATGAATATACATGTACAGAAAGCATAGAATGCTCCAATTAGACTAAATCCAAATAAGCCTACCCCAAGAAACATAGAATACCAGATGCCAAAGACAAACAGAAAGTTCTGAAAGCAGCCAGGGAAGCGTGAAATATCACATAAAAGGAAAATCCAATAAGGCTTAGTGTGTATTTCCCTTCAGAATCCATGGAGACAAGAAGACAGTGGTTTGATATAATTAAGGTATGGAAGGAGAAAAACTGCTAGCCAAGAATGTGTTATCTGGTAAAACTGTCCTTCAAATATTATGGTGAGTTTAAAATATTCACAGATAAACAGAAACTAGGAGAGTATATAAACAAGAATCCAGTTCTGTAGGAAACACTAAAGGGAGTTATGCACTGAGGAACAAAAAAAGAGAAGAGAGGGAGGCTTGGAGTAATGTGTAGTAGTGAATAATATCAGAAAGGGTATCCTAAAAGATGGACAACAATAAGATATGACATATGAAAGTTAAAGGATAAAATGGCTGAAGTAATAATGCTTTAGAGTAATAACACTGAATGTCAATGGATTAAACTCTCCATTCAAAATACATAGGATGACAGAATGGATAAGAAAGCATGAGCAACCCATATGCTCTCTGCAGGAAACTCAATTTAGACTCAAGGATGCAAATAGATTGAAAGTGAAAGATTTTAAAAAGTAACCAGAAGAGGGCAGGAGTAGCTATACAGGTGTCAGACAAAACAGACTTTAAGTTCAAAAAAGTGAGAAGAGATGCTGAAGGTCATTATATATTAATAAAAGGGACAATACACCAGGAAAAAGCAAGAGTCCTAAATATCTATGCACCTAACCAGGGTGCCCCAAAATATATGAGGCAAAATCTGACAAAACTGAAAAGAGAATTAAACATCTCTACAATAATATTTGAAACTTCAACATGATTCTCACATAAATAGATAGATCAATGATATAGAAAATCAACAAAGAAAACAGAGTACTTGAACAATATGATAAATGGGCTGAACCTGACATACATATACAGAAGATTGTTCCCCAAATCAGCAGGTTATGCATTCTTCTCAAGTGCTCATGGATCTTTCTCCAGAAAAGATTACATGTTGGCCCACAACACATCTCTCAACAAATTTAAGAAGCTTGAAATAATACAAAGCACCTTCTCTGATCAAAATGAAATGAATCTGGAATACAATTATTGTCAGGAAAGTGTTAAATTTGCCAATTCATGTGCCAGAATCCATCCTGCAAAGTCCCCATCACCTCTCTCGTCTTCAATGTTCAGAGTAATTCTTTGTGCTGTCGTGGGCTCTGCTGGACAGATCCTGCAAGACTTTGCAGGACAGATTCCTGCAAGTGGTGACCCCGTTGTGATTCTGACCAACAGCGTGTATCAGCACGTTAAGGAGTGGTTATACTCATCTGGACCAAAACTGAAACAAATTTTCCCAAGGTAAGGGAACAGCAATGTCTGCCGAGGATAGTTGCCAACACGTCTAATACAGTGAGGGGTTTCTAAATCTTCATGAGACCAAGGATTCCAAAGAGAGGGATACTTTTGTAAAAACAATACAACTCTAAAAAGTAGTTGATTGCACAGTCAATGAAGGTCTATAATGCTCCCTATTACAAACAATTCAAAAATATTGTCCTTGGTTTCCTAAAAGAAGAACTTTAGATTTGCAATTATGGGAGCAGGTAGGAAAAAATTTAAAGATAAAATATGAGCAAGGAGAAAAAATTCCCATTTCTACCCTAATAACCTGGATCAAAGTGAAAGCATCATTTTTTCCACTATATATCTTACCCCAAGGTTCCTTCAGAGAAACTCCCAGTGAAAGACACTGTGTCCCCTGAAAAGGAAGAAACACCTTTTCTTCCTCCAACCGCCATCCCCCAGTCTTTCTTGAGAATCAAGAACCTCAGCTGGCTGTGGAAAAATGCTTAAAAGAAGACATAGAGCTAGGAGAATGTCATGAGTTTCCTGTATTCCTCCAAGATGGGCAGCCACATCATGACTCACTTCCCTATGCAGTCTTTAAAGAGCTGCATAAAAGCATTATTGAACTCAATTCCTTCACAAAGGGAATTTTGAACACCATTGCTAATAGCTATCAAATGTGTCCCTGGTATCGGAAAGTTCTTTTAAAAGCTATTGTCACCCCAGCTTAATTTAGTGTTTGGCAACTAGAATATAAAGAAGGCTGTGATCAACAAACAGAAGTGCTGAATAAAGCCCATGTCAGTGAAATCATGCTTAAAAGAAAACTCTCTGTTAAACAGATAACTAAGGGGCTTTTTCAGGACTTGGGGATTGTCCTGAGTGACGTTGTGGCGATGGATATAGGCCATTTTATGTCAGCGTATACCATGCAGAATTGTGTGGGAGAGAGTGTGGTCTACGATATGAACTGTGGTCTATGCTTAGTGGCAAAGCCCCAGGATGTGTATATCCATTGCAGGTGATGAGCCATACTAATGAAAGTTGTTTATGTGAGATGTTATGGGAGGTATGGGAGGTGGAGATCATAGGAAACCCTGTAATTTTTATATAACATTTATGTAATCTAAGCATCCTTTAAAATATATATGAAAAAAATAATAACATTTTTATAAGCAAATGCACATATATGCATATATATCTATATATCATTTTACAAATATTGGTTTGTATTGTGAAAAATTTGATTTTTACCCACAATAAAAAAAAAAAAGAGTTAACTAAGATGAAGAAAACATTCCGTCAACAACTCTTCAAGCCCCCTACTGTTGATATGATAATATGGCTGTGGACTAATGGGGTCTAATAAAATAAAACCACTAGAAGAGCAGGAAAACTTAGCAACATTATTGTTCTCTGTTTTGTTTCCCTGCTGATTCTGGTTAAGCCTGTATAGCCAATTTAATAAAATTGGTGCAAAATAGTTCCTTTAGCTGTCCTCAACCTTGTCTTCTCTCAACCTCAGGGTTCAGAGTAATTCTTTGCACCACCATGGGCTCTGCTGGACAGATCCCCACAAGACTTTTCAGGATGGATTCCTGCATTTGTGGAAGCTAAAGAACACACTACTAAACAATCTGTGGGTCAAAGAAGAAATTGCAAGAGAAATTAGAAGCTATCATGAGATGAATGAAAACAAGAATACAACTTATCAAAACTTATGGGATACAGTGAAGTCAGTGCTGAAAAGGAAAATAATAGCCCTAAAGCTCTATATTTTAAAAAGAAGAAAAAGCTAAAATCAAAGATCTAACTGAACAACTGGAGAAACTTGGAAAAGAACAGCAAACCATTCCCTAAACAATCAGAAAGAAAGAAATATCAAAGATTAGAGCAGAAATAAATGCAGTTGAAAACAACATTAACAACAACAACAAAAAGAAAATCAAAACCAAAAGCTGGCTCTTAGAGAAAATTAATATAATTGGCAAACCCTTAACAAGACTAACAAAGAAAAAAAGAGACAAGATTCAAGTAAGTAAAGTAAGGAACGTAAGGGGGGAAGTTACTACTAACCCAGCAAAACTAAAAAGGATTCTAAGTGGATATTATGAGAATCTGTACGCCAAAAAGTTAGACAACCCAGATGAAATGGACAAATTCATAGAAATTCACAAGTAGCCTACATTGCTTGTATAAGAAATACAGAAATTCAACAAACGAATCACAAGTAAAGAGAGAATCAGTCATCAAATATCTTCCAACAAAGAAAAGTCCAGGACCAGATGGCTTCACAGATGAATCCTACCAAACATTTTGACAAGAATTTTTACCAACCCTATTTAAACTCTCCAAAAATATTGAAAAGGAGGTGAAATTACTCAACACATTTTATGAAGCAAACATCACTTTAATACCAAAGTCGGATAAAGAAGCTTCAAGAAAATGAAATTACAGACCAATCTCCCTAAGGAACATAGATAGAAAAAGTCTCAACAAAATACTTGCAAATCATATTCAACAACATATTAAATGAATTATGCATCACAATGAAGTGGGTGTTATTCCTGGTATGCAAGGGTAGTTCAACATAGAAAATCAATAAATGTAATATACCCCATTAACAAATCGAAGGGAAAAAGCTCATGATCATCTTGAGTGAAGCAGAAAAGGCATTTGACAAAATCTATCATCCTTTCTTGATCAAAACACTTCAAAAGATAGGTATGGATGGAAAGTTTCTCAACATGATAAATGATATATATGAAAATTGCACAGCCCCAACATTGTACTCAATGGGGAGAGGTTGAAAACTTTCCCTCTAAGATCAGGAACAAGTTAAGGATGCCCACTGTCACCACTGTTAGTCAACATTGTGCTATAAGCTCTAGAGCAATTAGGCAAGAAAAAGAAATAAAAGGCATCTGAATTGGAAAAGAGGAAGTAAACTCTTGCTATTCACAGACAACATGACCCTATATTAAGAAAATCCCAAAATATGTACAAAAAAGCTGTTAGAGCTAATAAATGAATTCGGCAAAGTAACAGGAAACAAGATCAACATGCAAAAATCAGTAGTGTTTCTATAAACTTGGAATGAGCAAGCTGAGGAGGAAATCAAGAACAATATTCCATTTACAAAAGCATCAACCAAACTCAAATATCTGAGAATTAATATAACCAGGAACGTAAAGCAACTCTATCCAGAAAACTACATAACAATGTTAAAAGAAATCAAAGAAGACCTAAGCATATGGAAGGACATTCCATGTTCATGGATTGGAATAATAAACTTTGTGAAGATGTCAATTCTACCCAATTGATTTATAGATTTAATGCAATGCCAATCGAAATTCCAGCAGCCTACTTTACAAAATAGAAGAACTAATTACCAAATTTATTTGATAGGGAAAGGAATCCTAAATAGCAAAAAAAAAAATCCTCAAAAAAAAAGATCAAAGTCAGAGGACTCATGCTTCCTGACCTTGAAGTGTATTATAAAGCTACAGTGGTCAAAACAGCATGGTATTGGCCTAAAGAAAAACACATTGATCAATGGAATTAATTTGAGAGTTCAGAAATAGCCCCTCACCTCTATAGTCAACAGATTTTTGATAAGCCTACCAAGTCTACTTTTCTGGCATGAAGTAGTCTCTTCTACAAATGGTACTGGAATAACTGGGTATCCATAACCAAAAGAATGAAAGATGACCTCCATCTCACTCCCTATACAAGAAACTCAAATGGATCAAAGACCTAAACATAAAATTCAGGACCATAAAACGCCTAGGAGGTATTGTAGGGGGATATCTACAAGATCTTGTAGTAGGTGGGCATTGCTTACACCATATACCCAATGTACAAGTAATGAAAGAAAAATTGATATATGGAAAATTGCTATTTCTTGCAGCAACATAATGGCATCTAACAGGGCTATGACTTTTTCATGCTGAATTTCTTTTTTCCCTGAGGTTAATTATCCTCTCTCTTTCCAAATGGCTCCATGTACATGGGCTACTGAAAAGGCAGATCTTGCCAGTATAAATGGTGACTTTTTAAAAATTTTCTGGATGATAGCCTGATAGCAGAAGGAAATAATTTAGCCAAATAAGCTGCTAAACAATTAGCAACAACCCAATAGCCAAAGAATAGTTTCCTGGCCCCAATATTTGAGAACGGATTTGACAACCTTGTTAAGGAGCCCTATAAAGCCTGAAGGAAAGGTGGATTTACAATGAACAAAGGATCATACATTTAATTGAAGAAATGAACATTTAAAGGAAGAAATATCATACATTTATATAGAGGAACTCGTGAGAGAAGGGTCACCATAAACCATACCAGTGACTATGAAAGTACACTGTTGGCCTGAATATACAGAAAATAATATAAAAGTGGTCCAGAAGTGCTTAATCTGTGCTAAAAATAACCCCAAAAGAGGACAATATCCTCCTATTAAAGAAGGTCAAACATGAGGACAGAGTAAGGAAAGGACTGGCAAGTAGGTTTTACTGTCATGTGAGAGGCCTGAGGAAATTAAAATCCCCGAATAGTGTTTGTAGACAACTTCTATGTATGGGTAGGACAAGAAGGTCTCAGAAATAACTAAGTTCTTGCTAAAAGAAATTAATCCCAGGTTCATCCTGCCGTATTACTTACAGAGCGATAATGGAGGACCTTTTTTTTTTAACAAATCAATTATATAGATACATATTAATAGTCTACAATTTTATCCAATCAATGATGATTTATACAATCAATAGTATATGGTATAATCACCTAGTTCTGCGTTCATCACTTCCATCATTACTAAAGCATTTTTGTTATTTCAATAATAATAACCAAAAACAAATAAGAAAATTGCTCACCTCTTTTCCCCTGCTGTACATAGATGCTATTTCTGGCTATTCTTGCACAATTATTTATTAGTTTATTAAGCAGTTTTATTGAGATATATTCACATGCCATATTATCTATCCAAAGTGTATAATCAATAGTTTTTAGTATAATCACAATGGTGGATGTTCATCATCTCAATAATTTTAGAACAATTTTATTTTTCCAGAAAGAAAGAGTCCACACCACTTAGCATTAATTCCTCAGCCATGTATAGCCACTAATCTAATTTCATATTCATAAATTTATCTGTATTTACATTTACTATAAATGGATCATATAATATATAGTACTCTTTATCTAGTCTGTTTCACCTAGTGTAATTTTGTAATTTTGTTTTGTGTCTTATATTAAGATCATATATTTAGCTCACAACAAGGCAATCATATGGTATTTGTCCTTTTGTGTGTGGCTTGCTTCACTCCAGGTTCATCCATGTTGTCATGTTTCATGATTTCATTTCTTCTTACCACTGCATAATATTCCATCATGTATATACATCACAATTTGTTTATCCATTCTGCAGTTGATGGACACCTGGGTTGTTTCCAAATTTTGGCTATCATGAATAAGGCTGCTATGAACATTGGTGTTCAGATGTCTATTCATGTCAAACTCAGCACTTCTGGGTATATACCTAGCAATGGTATTGCTGGGTCCCCTGGCAAGTCAATATTCAACTTACTTAGGAACCAACAAACAGTCTTCCACTGTGGCTGTACCATGCTACATTCACACCAACAATGAATAAGTGTTCTTATCTCTCCATATCCTCTCCAAAATTTACAGTTTTCTGACTTTCTAATAGTGGCCAATCTAATAGGTGTGAAATGATATCTCACTGTAGTTTTGATTTGCATTTCCCTAATTGCTGGTGATGTTAAGCATTTTGTCATGTGTTTATTTGTCAATCTTATTTCTTCCTTGGACAGTTGTCTTCT